>BRZM01000402.1:0-46740 GCA_033238685.1 Lates japonicus | reverse complement strand
TCCAGTTGCGGCAGGTTTAATAGGGTTATATAAATTTCAAAGATTGTTAGTTTGTGTTAATTTGACATCTGGATTCAGGCAGTTATAATCACAATGGCCCTAAATAATCAACATTATCTGTTTTCCTCTCTGACCACCCTATTATCTTTGTAAGTATGGATTTACCTTGTGTTCTGTAAACATCCATGGGGAAATGTTAGTTATACCTGCTGGACTAAACTGTCACCTAATCTGTACTTTCTTTGTGGTTTTCCATCCAGATCTTTGTCATAATATTTTGTATACTATCAACAGTTGAGCTGAAGCCAAATTTCCATGATCTCCTCCATGTATTTTTATTCAGTATTAATAATAATGATAATAATGTTAATACTGTTTGGGTCTCCACAGTGTAATGTCAGCTGACTGTCCTCAATCTACAAGGTTTTAATGGTTATCAAATGTTTATTCTGAATCACAATTCTGTTTTGATTCATGTTTAGCTTTAATAGCCCGTATGAAAAATGGCAAGCTTTCAAACATTAAGTTTTAATCTTAAATGGCACAGAAAAATCTAATGAACCTAAAATATGAGTCAGTAGCAATGTTTTTCATATACTATCAAGGTTTTTTGTTTTGTTTCTTGTTTGTTTTGTTTTATTTTTGCTAATTTTGTAGTTGGTTTGTGGAAATGACGCTTTTATTCTGAAAGATTGTAGTCGGAAGTCTTATTGTTTTTGCTGCTAGGGTCACACTGATGTGCCCATAGAGAGACTTTGTTGTTAAAGCTGATTGTTCAACAGCGAAATGATGCTCAACACTGCTGAAACGGACATATAGCGAAGGTTCAATAGACAATATTTCTGCTCAGTTTCGGATTAGAGTTGAAAGGGACAGAAAAATGCAGCTTTGACAATTCCTCCCGTCTGGAAGCTGATTGGCTAAATTAAACGTCGGCTCAGCGTCTGTCAAGTAAATCTTTGTTTTACGGTTGTTTAAAGTTGTTGTGTTTGTTAGTGAATATGTAGAATGAACTCTAATATCCTTGCATGCAGTGTGTTGGGGTTTGTGTGTGCCCAATGTGCTAGTGCAAAAAGTAAACACAAGCTAGCGAGCTAGCGCTAGTGAGTTTGTTAGCTTGCTGGCGTTAGCTAACAGTCTGGGATAAATATAGACTTAAATCAAGAATCTCGCATTTATTACATTTATTTCAATGTGTGAAACGAGTTTTCTTCATCTGCCCAAGTGGCTCCCTCGGCTTAGGTTAGTTAGGATATTGTTTACATGTGCGTGTTTTGTGTATTGTTGGTTATGTTAGCAAATAAAGCCATTCTATTGTCCACAGTTTTCACCAACCAGTCCACAGCTAAGCAACTAAAACTTTACTGTTGACTGTGATGAGCGGAAATGCTGTTGAGTTTTCTGCCTTGCCTGTTTTAGTCATAAACCAGTGGTATTTCAGTTACCAAGTTGTGCATTTGCAGCATACCTTTAATTTAACATTCCTGTCATTTGTCATTATTATTATTATCAGCATTGTTATTACTAATAATAACAGTAGTAGAAATAACAGTAGTATATCCATAGCAATCAAGTCCATTATATTCTCTGATGTCAATTGAGTCTATGATTTGGTGAGTACAGCCTCAAACCTTTTTTGCTGACTTGCTAACAATGGCAGTGTTTTGTGTGTTGCAGGGATAACTATTGAAGACAGAGCGCCTTTTTATTTCTCTCTCAGCCTCCCTGACGACGCAGCTGTATGATTGCAGGTGCAGCTCCGATATGACTAAGAGAAGCCCATCTTTTCAGCTGGTCAAGAGGTAAATTTTGGTTCTTATCATATCATCATACCAATACAATATTTGTACAAAATCATGGGAAATTATTTGGATTTCTCTGAGCTGTTGCTCTGTCCTCAGCCTAGTTGTGGTTATCTCAGGATTAAACCTGTGGTGTGATGAGCAAAATCATATGGTCTCTGAAACTCCAAGGCTTTGTCCTCATGTTTTACCAGTTATTCACATTTTAAATAAACAGAGCTCATGTATTGGTCATTATTAGCTCACCACGGACACATCAGTACAGAGTTGTTCTTCCTCCCTCACAAATTATCCTTGGCTGAGCACTTTAACCAAACAACAGTCCGGTTTAATTTTAGGCTGTTATCAAGTTACTCACAAAATTAACATTCATTAGTGACAGCTGACATTTTAAATGGTGAAAAGGACAACACCGGCAAAAACTGAGCAGCTGTCACCTGAATGCTTTATACACTGCTCCTTACAAATGATAATAAGCTTAGTGAATCCATGTATTTTGCCAACCACATTGTCTTAACGCTGTCAGAGTCACTCATGTGGTGCACTGAAATCATTTTTCACACACTAAATGCAGTGAACTGCTTGCACTAGAGCCCAACTTGGGTAGAGAAGAGCACTTCAACACCAACAGGCTGAGGTGGACAAAACACAGCGGGGTATAGGATAGAAAGGACCATATTTAGATCAGGTTTATCCTAACCAATATCGATCAGCCTGGATACCAGTCTTTAGGATTAGCTCAGCCATCTCTTGTCACAATTTTTTAAGAAACCAATTTAAACGATATGTATTAAACCTGCTTGTTGTATTGTGTGTTTAAATAAATCATAATCAGATTTTTTTTTTCAACTCTAAAAGGTCAACATAGGTGTCAGTACTCCAGTATTGATCAGATAACAATATTTTCTCATATTGTGAGCTTAATGCCCGACAAAGGTTACTGCTAATTGTGCAGGAGTTCACTATGTACTTACAGGGCTTCATTCATCTAAACACCTGCCTAGCAGGTGTGCATTAGACAATGTTAAGTGCTCTGGCAGGTGAGTCAGAAACTTCAGACACGCTGTACACACCCAGCCAGTTCCCCAAGACATACAGAATGTATTCACTGATTTTTCCTAACAGCGGTTAGGTACAGATGAACATTCCCATTCCGAAATGTGACAGGATGCTGAACCATCACTGCAGAAGGAACCCTGAGCTTCATGAGGAGCTCCAGATCCAGGCTGCAGTGGCAGCTGGGGATGTCTGCACTGTCAGGAGAATGCTGGAACAAGGATACTCGCCCAAGATCCGTGATGCCAATGGCTGGACGCTGCTCCACTTCTCTGCTGCCAAAGGAAAAGAGAGATGTGTTCGAGTCTTTCTGGAGCATGGAGGTCAGGCTTTGTCTTTTTTTTTTTTTTTTTTTGTGTCTTACTGCTGTTGAGCTCATTTGGTGGTAAGCATTATGCCTTGAGATATTCTTCTCACTAAACACTAGAGGGCATTATTTTACTAGATAAAGACAGCCTTTCATTCACTTTGACATTAGTTGAAAGCCATTCAGGTTTTAAAAAAGTATGCAACATGACACACACAGGGTCTTTATCTAAAGGAAAAGGCCATTTATATTTACAGTCACACAAATATCCCTTAAAAATGTAACCTAGAATTATCTTCTTTCTAAATAACCTCTCACTGATGCATTAAATATTTGGAGGAATCCTTATCTCGTTTAATGCCTGTAAGCATTCATGTCATTTGACAACTCACAACAGTTGTATGTTGCAGTTGCAGTGTTGGTCATGTGAGGGTTAACAACACTGTTCATTGACAATATAACACCACTGGTGTAGTGCCCGTTCAAAGGTATGTCTGTCAGTAGGAGCAGCTTGCTCGGCATTCATTGCAGGCGACTTAAAATACTAAGAAATCCTTTCCGAGCTGCACTGTGTGTGTGGTCATTTGGTATCATGTGTTACTGCTGGAGTTGCCCGCTTCACTCCACTCTAGCATGTCTGTGGTGGCAGTGTCAGTGTGTCGTTGCTGTTCAGCTGCACCTTTCATAAAACCCTGGCATGTACACGCTGTGAATGTACTGGGTGTAGCCCTCCATGTGTAGTTCTGCCATTTTCTTCATGTCAGGTAACATTTTTAGAAGTGATGTTTGAAGATCAATTATCGATTAAGCGTTATTTTTTATACTGAAAAAGCCTATGGAAGGAAATAGATTACTAAAGAAAGTGTGTTTTTCCTCAGTGACGTCTTTATTCCAAGAAGAAATTATAGTCCAGCAACAATCTTTTTAAACAAAGTCTTTAAAGTTGAACTAACACAAAGCAAAGATCTGCAGCCTCATAAAAGCAACAAGGCTGTGAGTCAAACCCAGCAAATGAACAAACCAAAGCTACGACGCTCATCGAATGTTAAGAGAATATTTTGATGAAAAATATATAATATTGGGCTATTTAGTGCCACCAATTTTCCCAAAGTGTAACTTGTACAAATTCAAAAGGTCCAAAAGATCATCATCATCAATTAGTTCTGCCCATCCCTAGTTTCAGGCTTTCTCTAAAACAGCTACTCCAAAAAACTTCACAGTCAGCACTGCACTTAGGTCTTCAGCAATACACCTGTGAAGTTTGAAGTTGATTGGATGAGCAGTTGTCAAGAAAATCAATGGACAGACAGAGACAGAGATTTTGCTGTGTAGTGTTATATGGCCATTAAAGGTAGAGTAATACATCCTGGAGAAACACACCCCACCCCCTAAACTCATGGACATTAACAACTGGCCGAGGAGGAAAATGGTGGAATGGAGTGCATCCGCTTTTTCATAGCTGAAGCGAAACAAAAGTAATATAAAATGTCAAAGAAATTACTTGCACACAAACACAGTATCCACAACATGAGGAAGTAAAAACTAGCAAGAGTCAGTGGTTTAGGTTGTTTTCACAGAGCTACAGTGACTGAAGACAGGCCTGTAGATTTGTAGCTTAGCTTCCTGCTGACCACAGTCTTAAAGCACAACTTCTGTTGTATTTGACTTCCCTCTCACATCCACTCTTTCCACTCTCCTCTGTACAGCTGACCCCACAGTGAAGGACTTTATTGGCGGCTTCACAGCACTTCACTATGCTGCTATGCATGGCAGAGCACGCATCGCCCGACTGATGCTGGAATCAGAGTTTCGCAGTGACATTATAAACGCAAAAAGCAATGACGGCTGGACACCGCTGCACGTGGCCGCCCACTATGGTCGAGACTCGTTCGTACGCCTCCTCCTCGAGTTCAGGGCCGAGGTGGACCCACTGAGCGACAAAGGTACCACGCCGCTACAGTTGGCCATCATCCGCGAGCGCTCCAGCTGCGTACGGATCCTCCTGGACCACAGTGCCAACATTGACATTCAGAATGGCTTCCTGCTGCGGTATGCTGTCATCAAAGGCAATCACTCGTACTGCCGCATGTTCCTGCAGAGGGGAGCAGACACTAATCTCGGTCGTCTCGAGGACGGCCAAACCCCACTGCACCTGTCAGCCCTCAGGGATGATGTGTTGTGTGCCCAGATGCTCTATACCTACGGAGCTAACACCAACACCAGGAACTACGAGGGCCAGACACCGGTAGCTGTGTCAGTTAGCATGTCTGCGATCAGCCGGCCCTGTCTGGATTTCTTGCAGGAGGTCACCAGTAAGTCACACCAACACATTTTCAATAAACAATTTAATATCATTGTTTTCATTGTTCATATTATATATATGTACAATTTTAAAGTTTTCAAATTAGTTATCTGACATGTAATATCTCAAAATTGCAGCCATTTCATTCCAGCAAAGAAAGCTGCACTGTTTGAGGTATTTTTTATCAATACATTTTCAATTACAGATAATAGTTTTCAGAGCTGGATTAGAATTTACAGATACCTGGTTCTGTCTCTCCTTCAAAGACACCGTGAACAGCTGCTGCAATGTAAACGGTCCGCTAAAGTGGTTGGTTTTGTCTCTGACAGGCTCAGATTGTTATTAGGATTATCTGACAACATTAGGGATAGGATTCATACAGGAGATAGACCTGTTTATTAACCAAGTTCATGACTTTTTCCAAAACTCAAAAGTTAAACAAGCCAACAAGCCAACTAACTGGTTGAGGTTGTGATATTCCAGGAGCTCCTGTGTTCTGCTTGGTAAAATTACTGTTTTTGTCAATGGAGTCTGGTAGTGATTGAGTTATCCTTTCAGTTGTCAACATATTTTATACATCACACAACAGACTATTTATTTGGCATATTTTCCACTAGACATTTTGACAGATTAACATTTTTATTTTGTCATCTGATATATATCCTCAAATCACACAGCCTTATTTGCCTCCATAAAAATTTGCATGTTAAGTGTGATATTTAATTTTGACGTTAATATCATACTTTGAGCATGGATACTAGCCAGTGTTTAACGCCTGTTTCCAAATGCTGCGCAGTACAGTGAAAAGTTAACGTGTATCTGTACAAGTGGGTGGGGTGTAGGAAAGAAGTCCAAGTTTAGTACAGAAAGTGATAGACCTTTTTATTGTAAGTTGAGAAGAGGCAAAAGTTGAGAAATGTATAGAGTGAAAGAGGGCTGCTTGCCAACACGAGGTTATAATGACCAGTGTTCAGTCTCAGAACAATCCCAGGTCAGAGGAACAGGAGAGCACATTACCTGAAGCATTATGATTTAGAAGGAACAATGGCTGCATTCCTCCACTGCCCCCTGAACTTTGATATCAAAGAGCTGTGCACTGATTCAGACAAGCCCTTTCAGAGACTTGAAACCATCAGCCAGATCATATATCTGCTGGGTTATTGATTACACCTCTACCTCCTGGATTAACTCATATGCCATGAAAGGCTCATCCCACACAGAATGACAGGCACCCTCATCTCTTTTCAACTGCTGCACACATCTCTGCTGCTCCTCTTAGCTTTTTCTCCTGTCAGATACTTCGACATGTACAACTATACTCATACAAGGGTCCCAACTTGTATTTGGACAGTTACATTTTTTTTGTTCTATGAACTCTGTGGCTCAGCACTTAAAGCAGGGACTTTAATGTAGTATCCCCTATTTCAAAGTGAATGTGCTGAAGTACACAAGCCTGGATAATTCATGTTCTCTGGCTTCCAAGTACGAAACAGATACTTTATTTTTTAATGTATATGTATGATAACTTATAGTCCTTTTCCACTTCATGGAGTTGAGTCTATTTTATATGTACAACCCATAACATGGGGCTTTTCATAACCTGAATTTGTAAGAGCCTTGTGAGGCTTTGGTAAAAGGTAATGTTTTGGATTTGGATTGAAGTTTAGTTTAAGCGTTATAGAGTCCATGTAAAAGGGTAAAATGGGAACTTTGTTGTGATTTATTCACCTGCCTGAGCTTATGTGTGATCCCTGTGGTAGAGGGAGTGTCTGTGGCAGAGTCATTTTACCCACATCGTGCTGATAACGCACACATCACTTCCTGGAATGAAGGGGATTCTTCCCAAGTGTTTGCATACAGCTGATAACAGGACACGGAGTGATTTAGAGAACTGATTAAAGCCTCTGGCAGGTCACTGTAAAAGCATACAGATGAAAGAGGAAGTTTTAAGCTTCATAATGGACGTACAGTATTAGGGGTCAGTGACTGTGGCATTAAAAAAGACCAAGTCAAAATGTTTTAAATTCAACACATGGGGCTTTTTTATTGCTTTACATTATGGAGGTGTTTCTGTTTTTCGGGCTTACCTGCACTCATTCTTATGACAGCCTTCAAACATGAAAGATAGCCAACTGAAAGTAATGTTGATGTTACATCCACATCCACAGCTCTTTATAATGTTATGTTAATCTTAGCTTACCTTTTTAAGTCTAAGGTTTTGCATTTGAAACATGATGGCGCTGCGGATGGGTGCTTCAGATCTTAGTAGGGGTGTAACAATGTCGTCTCACCATACCATAATACCTTATTCAGGTCCTGATACAATATTTATAGCGATGTTTTTAAAGTAAAATGAATGAATTTAGGGTCGGGGTTAGTGACGATGAACAGTGAACAGGAATTAATTTTAAAGTGCAAAAACAATGGATGAACAATACAACATTAGATAATAATAAATTTTTTAAATTAAAAAAATAAACTTCACTTTTTCAGCTTTTAACATCTCACAACAGCTATTAGTCATATTCCCAGATGTGTAGGTAACCACAGTCTGGCAGTGCCTGTGTATTGTTTTTTGTTTATCTGCCATTATTTCCCCTCTCTCATTTCATGACATGGGGAAACTGAAATGCTTCCACACATCAGATCTAAAAAACGCTGAAGCATCCACAATTTCAAAGGCTTCGTCTCTCTCGCTCTCCTGCTCTGATCTCTCTCGCCTCCAACACTGACGTCCGCCATCTTCGCTGTACTAGATCCATAGATTTGCAGAGGGAGTGAGTGGAGCATGAGGATGATGGGCACGCATAGGACAATGGTCTCTGCAGTTCTCATTTTACTTCGCTCTACTCCACCACGGCTACAGTTTTGTCCAGAAGACCTATCATTTGTTACCATCCAGGTCCACAGCAGGATTGAGACACTTTTGTTCTTGCGATATCGTGAAATTGACAATACTGTTATATCTCTAGTTCTTAGCACTCTTGCAAGTCTAACATTCACTAGAGAAGAACTGTTGGACATCCGACATCAGGTCCTCATAGTTTTTACACCCATCTTAACAGAGGTTTTGCAGCCAGGCTGTACTGAACTCCTCCTCTCAGACATAATTCCACTGGGTAATAACTGTTTCTGTTCCTCTTTCAGGACAACCTCGGACTCTACAAGACATGTGTCGAATAAAAATCCGTCACTGCATTGGCCTTCAAAGCTTGAAATTCTTGGAGGATCTACCAATTGCAAAGGTTATGAAAGACTATTTAAAACATAAGTTTGACAGTGTGTGAAGACAACGACAATAGAAGAGGAGAGGGTGACTCAAAACTCTCTGCTATCATTTATGAAGACTATGCAATCACTAAGGTCTGTTCCATATGTGATGAGGGATAGTTCGCCCAGTTTGTTTGTCCAGTTCAACACATTAAAAATAGTTCCCTGATTCAGTTTGCCATTTCAGCCTTTTTTTGGGGGGGGGGGGGGGTAAATAAACCTTATTTGACTGCAGACGGCATTCTGTTTATATTGTTATTGTGCGTGATGTTATCCTTACTGGCGCAGATTGTCATCACTTGCCAATGAGTTTAATTTATTTCCTCTCGTCTGTTTTCACTGAGCTACAGGAAGTTAAACCTGATGTGCTGCAGTGATGATTTTATTTCTGGCTCAAAATGACAGTGTGAGCTACTTAAATACTGGTTAAAAACCCTCTACCCTCTAAAAATCTGGTTCCAAACCTCTGAATTCACCGTCCACATCTTCAGTTTGTTCAATGACTGATTAAGCAAATACCCTCATACTAAGCCCATCGACCGCTCTTTCTTACAGCTAGAGAAACAGTCTGAGCTTTGTAGATGAGATAAGCAATGTGGACATTTTTTCCCACTTAGCTAGGTAGCTATGTTGCTAAGTAGGACTTAAAATTGGGCTTAATCTTTACAGTGTCTGCCCATTATAACATCAAAATACCTTTTCAGACAGAAACAAAAAACCGATTAAGTCTGATTATTAATCTACAAAATTTTGAGGTTGTGAGTCGACTGGGTGCTGTAATAAGTATAGTAATTGGGCAGTGTATCTTTTCAAAAATAATACACAGGATTAGATGTACTCTAACATTGCTTTTTTCTGACAAGCAAGAATGACTTGCACAGACTCAAGGAAAAGTATATGACGCAGTTGAAATGACTTTTGAAGTTAATGCTTAGAAATAATTTGATACGACCAGTTGTACAGCAAAAACGTTCTGCAGTGATCAACCATATACCAAGTTGCTTTATCCATGTCTACTCGATATGTAGTACATTTAAGTTTGGGGTGAGCGCACTGTGATAGAAGTCTGTTCTGAAAACACCACATTTATCACTAAAGATGTGGTTTAAATACATATAACATAGTTTGTTTTGGATAACACTGACACACAATCGCTAGAAGCTGCAGTCAATGTAAATATGTTACATGTGCAACAGATATTTTTGTAGAATTTATTTAAGCAATGATCTCTGGTATTCTTAATGTATTTAAAGTTTGGATATAATATTATGATCTGTTTGGTGTGACTCAAATGTTTCTTTTTTGTGTGTGTCTGAGTTCAAATACTCTGTTGTACAGGAATCATTTGAAATCAAGTGTTTTATTTCTATGGCAGAAATGTTGGGTGCTTTCTTAAAATTCATCTGCATCATGCAGGTAACTCTGTTGTGGAGATTATACTGTGAATTTTTTCATTTTGACAATTAAAAATAAAATGGAGGATTTGGGGTCTAAATAATACCCATGCAACAAGATTTTTTTTCTTTATCTCTGCATGTGTTTAAATTGCATTGTGAACTTACATGGCACCTAAAGTTGGTTTTCCTAAAATGTTGTGTTCACAGATCCATTCTAACAGTGTTCACCTGCATTAAAATGTTCATGTTATATTTTTCATGTTTGCCTGCAGCTTTGTATTGGGACAGTTTGTGCTCTATGCAGCTATACTGCAACAAATACCTTCATCCTTTTAACAAAAAGAAAAGTTTAAGTTTGAGTGGGTTAACATTGGAAGAAAAGTGAGGTTAGAGGTCAGGGGAGTTGTATGGAAGAGATCGTTTTGTTAATAACTAAAGAAAACTATAAAGATCACAACAGTTTGAGAGGAACTGTCCTTTTTTAAAGGTTGCCCCAAATGCAGCCCTCTTTTCCCTGAAGCTGAAGGACACTGCCAGTGTGTCCTTTGTGTTCTTAAGATGATGAAAGTTGTGGGAGAAATCTGGTTAATAAAGGTTTTCTGTGGAATAATTCAAACAACAAAGTTATGTTTACATTCAGTATTAGTCATCAAAATGTATTGTGTGCATCCTTGAAGTCTAACAAACATCCAAGTGTATTTCCATACTCATAAAACATTTACAAAGCTGAAAAGACAGATACAAATGTGGACAAAACAACAGACATACAAAATGCAATAAAACAGATGCGTTCAAAAACATTTCCCGGACTGAGGACTGCATTCTCAACCAATCAAAAAAATCAAAACAGCGTGAAATCACACACAGAACACTGTCCAGTACAGCATTACAAATTGCCACAAAAATACACAGATACCACATTAACTTAAGTCTATCTATGTTAGGTGCTAACGCAATAATAATTTTTAAGTTTTCTTTTGTTAAGTGTTCCATGGCTAAAGTTTGCTTTTTGCTGCATTTTGAAAACATGATAGGAGTGGATGAGGAATCTCTGATTTCATTTATTTTTACTATTTATTATTTTAAAGGATTGTCTAACTTTTGAAAGAGCCACAGTCTTCTGAAGGACACTATTTTATAGGCTGTATCCTCTAAAAGAGGCTCAAACTACAACAAAAAACAACAAAACCAGGAATGTTATCTTTAATTTAAGAGTTTGAGTTTAATTTTTTAAAAATTAGTTATACTAATGTTTTTAATGCAGTTGATTCAACTATTACTGCTCATTCCTTTGCAGCCCCCTCCCTTTGACTCACTAATCATTTAATACTGCAGTTTTCCCAGATCTAAACACTGAAGATTATTCACTGTTGTCATGGCAGAATATTCTCCACCACGTTTCAGTTCTGTTCCATGTTCCATACTGTCCATCTTTCTGATACGATACCATTTTCCAGCAGCAGTTTTGTATTGTGTGTGAATGAGTCCATTGTACATCGACTGCCTTCTCCAATCAGTTCCTCAGCAGACTTTGGTCATCACAGTCAGGGAAACACTTCATACATCATCTTGTGTGGCTATCCATCTTCCACCATAAACTACTGAATGTACAGGTCTAGATTTCAAATGTAAAAAATCCAAAATGTGTAGATAAACTAAAGTTAACACTTCTGGGTTGTCAACCATTTGTTTTATGTTGTTTGTTTGTGTGTGTGAATAACAGTGTGACAGGAGGTATGAGGCTGTCCCAACTTTGTTAAAGATGTAAAAATTTTTTTAATGATTGTGCGTTGTTTTATAATTCATCCCATGTCTACCATGTCGGCAAATTATGTACCTCAGTAAATCTAAACTTAGATTCTCTGCTAAGTCTGATCTCCTGGCATTTCATCAACATCATGAAACTGTTTCCAAATCCTTGCTTTATGAGCAACCGTACAATGATCACATTTTCAGAATACCAATACAGGTATAAACATCTTAAAGGGCGGTCAAAAAAACAAAACAAAAACAAAAACAAGACCGAATAATGGCAGTTGTTCATAAACACAGAGAAAATGGACAAATACGTATAAAATATGTTGTCCATACTTACAGGGTACTGTTTGCGAATTATAATTTAATGCACTTTTATTCAAATTCAGGGAATATCTCTCACAGTCCTGCTTCTTCTTCTGTGTGTGTGCTGAAAAAAAAATCCAGTGTTTCTACACAGTCCTGGCTCTAGAATTGTGATATAAATGAAGTGGATCGGTGCGATCCATTCCAGCCAATCATGGCGTTCGTGCTTGTGCAAAGGAGGTGGGAGGGTATAAAGAGGGCAATAGGAAATTCCTTGCATGCTAATGCTACAGAGCAGAGACAGGGTAATGGCAAATAAACAGAATGAGAGGGAATAGACAGAAGAATACAAAAATGAAAAAAAAAAAGCTATGATCAGAAGAAGATCGGAAGATCTGAGTCAACACCGGTGCTGCTTTCCAGCAGTGGAGAGACCTCTGGCAGCTGAGAGGCCTGAAAATAGACGCCTGGGCTGCTAGGTGAGTGAACGTTAGTAGGAAACATAAACAGAGAGTAAACATAGTTTGCACTGTTTCACAGAACCAGTAGGTCAGTTTTGTTTTGTCCTACTAGGAGGAGACTGATGTGTACCGCTGTCTGCAGCTACAGTGCTAGCTCTGAGAAACCTGTTAGCTTCGCTGTAGCTAATGTAGCGCACAACCTAAGTGCTCCGTCGATGTTCACTCTCTACTGTAGCTCTGTAAAAACAATCTAAACTACTAATTCTTGCATGTTGCAGATGCTCTGTTTGTGTGCATGTCATTGTTTTTTATCACGTTTAATATTACATGTTTGTTTTACTTCAGCTGTGAAAAAACGTACGCACTCGCTTCTGCCATTTTCCTTCTCTTCCTTGTTAGTGTCGGTTTCCATGGTGATGCGCGTCTGCGAGTTTGGAGGCGGAGCCTCTGAAGGAGCACTGAAGGGAGGGCCGCTGCGTTTGAATATCAACGGTTAAATAAATATAGATATTTAATGATATATGATAGATATATAAAGAAGTGCTCTATACTTTACCACCTGGGTCCAACATAGAGCACTGACATTAAACTGTTTATGTTCACTATTCAGTGTATCAGAAAGTGTAATAGGAAGCAATCTGCAGCATAAAGATAATGTAGAAATAATTCTGTATTAATAGAAGTAATGTAAAAAGTAATTAGAAATACTGAAGTAAGATGGAATAGTTAAAGTAAGCTGCACACATGTAGCAGCAAAAGTTACCTGTAAATTTAGACATTTTTAGGACTTTGTCCCCAAATCTTTACAGTTTATAATGACCTGCCCTCATAATTTAGTTGCTTAGAGACAAGCTGCTGTTAAGTTTTGTTTTGTATGTTTCAACAATGACTAACAAACCAAATTTACAAAGGTCTTAACAGCAGCTTATTTGGAGAATCTCTTGCTTAAGGAGAAACCTCGTTGATGATAGTGCGGCATTGACTATTTTTCCTTGAATGTTTCTCTGTGATTTCCTCCAGGTGCCACCACTGGCCCACGATTGTCCAGCCCATCGAGATATGGTCCAAGGATCGAGACATTGTTGAGGATGAGGGAGACACCGCCCCTCGATCAGAGAGACATTGTCCACGACTGCAGAGACCCGTCAAAGATGAGAGACGTTGTCCATGATCAGAGACATTGTCCCATGCTTCAGAGAGACCTTTGCGAGTAGAATCGGGCGGAGACGGGGTCACCGACGACGGTATCGTTCGCGACTCATGGTGACATTGTCGATGATCACAGAGACGCTGTCTGTGATCTCAGAGACATCGTCCACGATCGCAAAGACATTTCAATATGATCACAGAGACTTTGTCCATAATCTCAGAGACATTGTCCGCGATCACAGAGGATGAGTCACCATCACAGTTTCGGCATAGTGAAGAAGTTCTTGAGACCTGTGACATAGGCTCCAGTAATTCACAAACACCTTTACATCAACTGTCCAACACAGAGCACTGACATTAAACTGTTTATGTTCACTATTCAGTGTATCAGAAAAGTGTAATAATAGAAGTAATCTGTAGTATAAAGATAATGTAGAAATAATTTGTATTAATAGAAGTAATGTAAAGTAATGAAATATCAGAAGTAAGATGGAAGAAGAAGTAAGCTGTTATTACATGTAGCAGTAAAAGTTACCTGTAAATTTAGAAGTAATATGTAATAAGAAATGTAATATGTAATGGTAAAAGTACCTAATATTAGAGGTAACAGTAAAGTAATCTGTATAAAAATGTCATATTATATTAAGGTGTCAAAAATGTCAACTGGTTATTGTTAAGGATCAGTCAAAGTGGATTGAAAAATATCTAAGTTTGAGTGCATGGCGATAAGAAATTAATTGCATAGGTACATTAGACTACATCAGCAAAACAATATCAAGTCTACAACAAAATATTAGAGTGAGTTATCATTAGTGTGTTCATTTTAATTGCTGGCCGAGGGTGATTTGAAAAATATCTTTACGTTTATAGTCGACCAGTTCTACACTTAGTTGCTTAATAGTTGTCACATAAGCTGCTGTTAAGTCTTTGTTTTGTGTTGTTTTCATTTAATGACTAACAACCAAATTTACAAAGGTCCTAACAGCAGCTTATTTGAAAGAATCTCTGCTTTCATGGTGAAACGTTGATGAGGAATAGGTAGTAGTGTATTGATCATTTTGGTTTATCGTTTCAGATTTCTCCAGGTGTCACCACTTCGCCCACGCATATCACCCATCGCAGAGACATGGTCCATGATCGGAGAGACATTGTTGAGGATGAGGGAGACATCGCCCCCATCAGAGACATTGTCCACGTATTGCAGAGACCGCTGCATGAGAGATGGTTCATGATCAGAGACATTGTCCCATGTTTCGTAGAGACCTTTGCGATAGAATCGGGTGGAGACGGGTCACTGACATTTGATTTGCATTGCCCGCCATCATGGTGACATTGTCAAGATCACAGAGACGCCATTTGCGATCTCAGAGACATCAACACGATCGCAAGACATTGGCCATGATCACAGAGACTTCGGTCCATAATCTCAGAGACATTGTCCGCGATCACAGAGACGTAGTCCACGATCACCGAGAGCCTTCGTACAGTGAAGAAGTTCTTTGAGACCAGGACATAGGCCTCCGCAGGACCACAAAACACCTTTACATCAACTGTCCAACACAGAGCACAGACATTAAACTGTTTATGTTCACTATTCGCGTATCAGAAAGTGTAATAATAGAAGTAATCTATAGTATAAAGATAATGGTAGCATCAGGCTTTTTACAAAGTAATGTAAAAAGTAATTAGAAACATTGTGAAGTAAGATGGAATAGTAGCATGTTACTACTAGTAAAGTTACCTGTAAATTTAAAGCAATATGTACAAGAAATGCAATATGTAATGGTAAAAGTACTCTATATTAGGAGGTACAGTAAAAGTATTCTAAGGTAAAATGTCACATTATATTAAGGTGTCAAAAATGTCAACTGTTATTGTTATGATCAGTCAAAGTGGATTGAAAAATATCTTAACTTCAGTTTGATTGTACATGATCAGAAATTTTAATTATGTGTATGTGCTAGGCATTAGACTGCAACTGCATAAAAATAATATCAAGTCTACAAATAAAATATTGGAGTGAGTTGTTCATTAGTGTGTTCATTTTTTAATTGCTGGTCAGAGAGCGGATTTGAAAATATATCTTTAGCAGTTTATAACGCACTAGTTCTACACCTAGTTACTTAAAAGTTTTCTACATAAGTTGTTGTTAAGACCTTTGTAAATTTGGTTGTTATCCATGAAAACAAAACAACACAAAACAAAGACATTTAATATGTGTTCACAAGAAGAAGGTTGAAATAATGATCTGTATGTGACCATCTGTGGTGGAAGAAATACTTGACTTTTATTGAAGTATAATAAACAAATACAAGTTAAAATCCTGCATTCTAAAAATTGGCTCAACTGGTAGTGTTTATTATTGTTGTACAGTTCACAGTAACACACGACTGCTTCAGTGATTAGTTGATAGACACACAATAATCATTTTACTTTTTCCTAAATATTTGTTGTTGTTGGTTCTTCAGGAGGTGATGACAGTCAACTGTCAACTGAATATTTAGCTCTGTTTTCATGGTGAAACTGTTGATGAGGAATAGGTAGTAGTGTATTGATCATTTTTCCTTTGAATGTTTCTCTGTGATTCCTCCAGGTGTTACCACTTCTCGTCTAACGACATCGTCCACTTAGTATCGCAGAGACATGTCCCTGATCGAGACATTGTTGAGGATGAGGGAGACATCGTCCCCGATCAGAGACATTGTCCACCATCGAGAGACTTTGTCAAAGATGAGAGACGCTTGTCCGTGATCGAGACATTGTCCCATGCTTCAGAGACCTTGGCGATAGAATCGGGCGGAGACGGGGTCACCGATTTGACGTATTGTCTGGCGATCATGGGGACATTGTCGACATCACAGAGATGCTGGTGATCTCAGAGACGCCCATTTATCGTAAAGACATTGGCTATGATCATGACCTGGTCGATAATCTCAGAGATACGTCCGCGATCACAGACGTAGCCCACACCACAGAGATCTTCGTGACAAGCCTGAATCATATTATACCCAGGTAATTCACAACAGACGAAAAAATGTCAAAAAATCATGGTTTAGTAAGGTATCAAAAATGTCAACTACATAAAACTGTGATTGTATGGTAAAACATAAAAATGTCATAGTATACTAAGCCATTAAAATGTCTTAGTATGAGGGATAATAGCATCTTCATATAGTAAGGCATTAAATATTGTAGTATAGTAATGCATAAAAATGTCAAAAGATGCCCTAGTATAATGAGGCGTCAAAAATTTTTATACTATTGTAAGGTGTCAAAAAGATTCAAAAAAGGTCACAGTAAATTAAGGCATAAACACGTCAAAAAATGTCATAGAAAGGCATAAAAATATGGCAAAAAAATGCCATAGTATAGTAAGGTGTCAAAAACCTTCAAAAAATGTCATAGTATAGTAAGGCGTCAAAAACCATCCAAAAATGCCATAAGGCGTCAAAAACCATCCAAAAATGCCATAGTATAGTAAGGGGTGAAAAACCTTCAAAAAATGTCATAGTATACTAAGGCGTCAAAAACGGTCAAAAAATGTCATAGTATAGTAAGGCATCAAAAAATGTCATAGTATAGTAAGGCATCAAAAAACATCCAAAAATTTCATAGTATAGTAAGGTGTCAAAAACGGTCAAAAAATCTCATAGTATAGTAAGGCGTCAAAAACCATCCAAAAATTTCATAGTATAGTAAGGTGTCAAAAACGGTCAAAAAATCTCATAGTATAGTAAGGCATCAAAAAACATCCAAAAATTTCATAGTATAGTAAGGTGTCAAAAACCATCCAAAAATGTCATAGTATAGTAAGGCGTCAAAAAATCTCATAGTATAGTAAGGGGTGAAAAACCATCCAAAAAGCCATAGTATAGTAAGGCGTCAAAAACCATCCAAAAATGCCATAGTATAGTAAGGGGTGAAAAACTTTCAAAAATCTCATAGTATAGTAAGGCGTCAAAAACAGTCAAAAAATGTCATAGTATAGTAAGGCGTCAAAAAATCTCATAGTATACTAAGGCGTCAAAAACTGTCAAAAAATCTCATAGTATAGTAAGGCGTCAAAAACCATCCAAAAATGCCATAGTATAGTAAGGTGTCAAAAACCATCCAAAAATGTCATAGTATAGTAAGGGGTGAAAAACCATCCAAAAATGCCATAGTATAGTAAGGGGTGAAAAACCTTCAAAAAATGTCATAGTATAGTAAGGCATCAAAAAACATCCAAAAATTTCATAGTATAGTAAGGTGTCAAAAACGGTCAAAAAATCTCATAGTATAGTAAGGCGTCAAAAACCATAGTATAGTAAGGTACTCAAAACACCATCTAAAATGCTATAGTATAGTAAGGTGAAAACCTTCAAAAAATAATAATATAGTGGAAACAAACGACAAAATGTCATAGTATAGTAAGGCATCAAAACCATCCAAAATGCTATAGTATAGTAAGGCGCCAAACTGTCAAAAATCTTCATAGTATAAAAAGGCATCAAAACGGCCACAAAAAAAAGTCATAGTATAGTAAGGTGTCAAAAACCATCCAAAATGCTATATAGTAGGTGAAAACTCAAAAAATAATAATATAGGTATGCCAAAAACCTTCAAAAAATGCCATAAGGTGTCAAAAACCATCCAAAAATGTCATAGTATAGTAAGGCATCAAAAAACATCCAAAAATGTCATAAAATGTCATAGTATACTAAGGCGTCAAAAACTGTCAAAAAATCTCATAGTATAGTAAGGCGTCAAAAACCATCCAAAAATGCCATAGTATAGTAAGGGGTGAAAAACCTTCAAAAAAATCATAATATAGTAAGGCATCAAAAACAGTCAAAAAAAATGTTGTAGTATAACTTTTGAGTTAAGTTTCTCTAATTTTGACTAAATATCACACAAATGATTTTGTAATGCAGAAAAGCAAAATATTTTCTACTTCCAGCATGCGAGTAAATTGTAAAATTGAGGCTAAAGGTCTTAACCCTAATCCTAACCTCTGGCTAAAAATATTCACTTTCATACAATATTAAACAGACTGGCAAAATATTCAGTGCTCACAAGTATTTATTTGAGTAAGATAATCCATCAGTCCCACAATGGGGAAATTCAGTGTTGCAACAGCAAAATTAGAAAAGGGCATTATACACACAAGACAAGATATAAAACAAGGTAATATATAAGAGTTATACAAAATATGAACAGCATAAACAGGATTATGTATACAGTAATAGATTGGAGTTGAGTACCAATATTGCACTGTTTGAAATTGCAAAATAACAACATGAAAATCTAACCTAACCCACAAACACTGTGTGGAGGTGTGAATGTGTGTGTGTGTGGGGAAAACAAAGGTAAGATAAGACTTTATGATACTTCCTTTGTCTTAAGCCGCCCGCATATCACAGTATATAGTAGGATATAGAAAACTGTCAAAAAACATTTTGACTTACTGATCAGTTTCTGTGATTAACACGTGTTCTTGTCTCTGCAGGGGAGAGAAGACGACAGCAGCTGAAGACCTGAAGTGGATGAAAGAAAACACAAGTGTTAATTAAGCTGTTAAGTAGGTGAAAGACCTCCACCATCTAACTGCTGTAAACAGTGTTTGTTTCCTGTTGTTCAAGTGAAAACACTTTGTTTTTCTCTAGACTTTATTGAGCACATTCAACGGCTTATGATACAACTATTAAATAATTGTATCACAAGTAGTTAAGTGATCACAAAGATGCTTCGCAGACATGTTAATCTTTGGAAAATGTGCTCATAACTACATTAACCCTAACCCTCTCTAACAAGTGTCATTGTCAAATGCTTGTCATTATCTTTGCTGTGGTTTGTTAAATGTTGTCTGGAATAAAATCATTAAAAGTGTCTTTCTAAACTTTTGAGTTGCATTTCTCTATTTTGTAACTGAAGTTATACAAATCATTTTATTGCATTTTAATGTTTGGACCTATTTTTAAAAAAAAATTGAATATAATAATTTTCTAAACGTTTCATACTTATGTTTTACTTTTAAATATATTTTTTAAAGGTTTTAACTATATATTTAAAGGCTTTATACTTGTTTTTTAGACTTACTGGTTAAGGTTTTGTACTTAACTTGTTATGGGTTTAATAGATAGATACTTTATTAATACACAAGGGAAATTCACTTATTGTTTAGACATTAATGTTCTAAATTTAATTCTTAAACCTGTTTTAAAGGATTAAAAATAAGGAGCTCTCTCTGCTGAGAAGCTAGGGGCGTGTCCGCTCAATGCAGCACAGTGACAGTTAGCATTCTATTCCGTATGTTTGAGCGCTCTCTCGCTCCGTGTGTACATATATATATACACACATATAATTTTAGTATATGTGTATATATATAGTTTTTCAACTTTTGCAGCTACATTGTTGTAAAATACTAATTACAACTGAGTATATATATATAGCAGCTTTAGTTTGTTGCTATTTGTTCCAGACAAGAGGTTTGTGTCAAACTGCAGCTGAGATAATGAGTCAGACTGAAAAGAATAAACTGACCTTCTGGAAACGTCTTCACGTCTGTCTCTTCTCTCTGTGCTTTAATGGTTTAAGTTTGAATCCTGTGGAGAAAAACATAACAAACATTAATATAGAGATGTGAATTTTAACTTTGAACTTCAAACTGTCAAAAGATAGATAAGTAAAAGGCACAAAATCTACAAAGAAACCAGAGTGTGGACTAACTGGTTTCGGACCAATCAGAACTAGTCCAAGAGTTAAATTTGCTTTATACACAAAGACAGAATAAGCTGCTCTGACTGGAGAACTGACTGATATTCACACAACAGCAGTGAATGGAAATGTTTTTCTCTCCAAAGTCAGTTAAAATTTGAACTCTATTTGGTTGATAGAAGCCAAAATGACAGTGTTACTGGTGTAACACTGAACTGAATAAGTTCTTAACATTTTTATGATTTACTGTACTAATGAGAAAGACAGAGAGTCCAGACTCTGGTTGTTGGTGGTGAATCTGTTGTGCTGTGTTGGTCTTCACACTCACATCACACATTATTAGAACAAAACTGTGAAATCGGACATTATTTGTCGTCATGTGTGTGGTCTCTCACATTTTCAAAAGCAGACTAAGATTTTCTTTTAGTGTGTGCTTGGCTTAAGAGAGCAAGGGAGAGACAGAGAGAGGGAGAGACAGACCTGATGTCTAAATTCTTTTTTTTAAACTGTACATTCATAAACTATGTAAATAAACTTTAATAATGAGTCTTTTGTGACAAATCAAACAATTCAGACTTCAGATCAACTACTGAAGATATATAATTTAATGTCAGTGCTCTGTGTTGGACAGTTGATGTAATGTTTGTGAATTACCTGGAGGCCTCAGTCCTGGTTTCAAAGAACTATTTCATTGTATGAAGACGCTCTGTGATCATGGATGGAGTGACACCTGGAGGAAATAAAAAGAGAAACATACAAAGGAAAATGATCAATACATTATGACTTATTCCTCATCAACAGTTTAACATTTTCCAAATGTTACAGGAGTGTCTCAGAAAATGGGCTGTATACTGTCACATAGGACAGGAAAAAGCATCAGATCTTGACGAATCAATAACAATAAATATTTGGGAAAAAATTAAGTTAAATTATCTTAAATTTCTATATTAATTGTCTGTCAATCACTGGAGGAATCATTTATATTACTTTGAACTGCATAATAAAAACTTTCACTTAAGTGCATTTTCAAAAACAGGGTTTTAACTTTTGATTTTCTTAAATATACTTCAGTCCACAGTTGAGTTTTTAACAATTATAACTAGTAGTATTTTCTGACAATTTATTATCAGTTATTATTATATTCAATACTAAACTCATTTAATACCAAGGATTAAACAATAACGCTGTTACTAACATTAATAATTCAGCTTATCAACACATTTTTTCAGACAAATCTTCAGAACACATACCTGTTTGGTTTGTAAGGTGAGAACTGGTGTTTCTGTCCAGGCTGCAGCAGCTGAACAAGTAAACCTGGAAAACACAAGTACAGCACTTGGAAAAACAAATAACCTCATTAATAAAGAATAGTTCACCTCCAAAACTTGAACGGTGTAGAAGAATACAACACTGGAAACTTAACAATATAACCTTGACAATCACACGTTAAGTTTTGAGGTGGATAAATTAATCATGTCACTAGAATATGACTTTGCTGATTTCAGAGAGAAAAGCAATTTTTTAAATAGTTTTCAATAACAACAGTAATAATAACAGTAATTTCAGCTCAGACATTGTGACCTACTCTTGAGGCTTAAAACTTGTGGAGGACCACAGAGTTAAAATCTGGTTTTCAAGCTTGTATTTAACTCATAACTGAGCTCACTAACGTTCCAAATCACCACAAACAAATTTCTAATCAATAATATACACATCAGGGGATCAATGGATGGCTATGGACAGATTACTACCACAAAGCTACTAAGACCCATAAACGACAAAGAGGCAAAAAACTGAGTTGCAAAACAATCACAATAAGATGCTTAATTGCCACACTGAAACACAAAATGGACACAAAGAAACGTTAAATGGCCAGGAATAGACACAAAACTACAAAGACACAATACGATGCAAAACAACCCCCAAAAACTGACCATAAGTAAGTAAAAGGAACAAAAACCAAAGGATAAGGAGTAACGCAATTTATTACAATCGTACCATCATATTTACCCCACCATTAACAAAACAAAACTAATGAGACTCTCATTCAAACTTTAACAACAAAAGACAACATAAGGCCTACCATTATTCCTGCTGCGCCAGCATGGAATGGGGTGTGCACTTGCCTATTCCCCGACTTGGGGCAGTCACTACCTGTGTTCCCCCTACAGATAGCCCTTTACCTACTACACCCCATACTTAATACACTTCCGCTTTTCTTGCTTGGTGCTGCCTACCACAACTAGATGTAAAACGGCAAGCTAGAGACGCAAACGATGCAATACCACTACAGATACACACAGAATGATCACATGGACATGATAATCCGCCATAAACTGACTTAAAATGATCACGTTGGAGCACAAAAACACGTTAACCCCACACAAAGAAAAACGACGACAAAAAGGGGGGGGGGCATCATTTTAAGATAAGGCTACTGCTAACGCTAGACTTTAATGCTAATGCTAACACCCAGGTGTAAAACCGTCAGAGGTAAATATAAAATGACCACAAATGACCACAAACCGACGACGACGACATGATAAACCAGAAACACAAACACACTCTTACCCACGCGATATAAACGACCGATGATATCATTAAATGATATTGTTAAAAGGTAATGCTAATGCTAACGCTCTCCGATAACATTAATGCTAACGCTGGCCACTAACTTTTGGCCTTACCTTCGTGCTGCAGGTGTGCTCATCACCCAGTCCCACTCGTGTTCGACAAAAAGGCAGCTCCAGAGTTTGTTTGAGCATCCAGACCTCTTCCGTAGTGGCGTTTTCTCACACTACTAGCAAACCGAGGCAAGGCTTCAAACTTGGTTGAAATCTGTTTTCCGAGTTCGTTTCTCCGCCTCTCTGCGCTCCACCCACAAGGTCGTGGCCAATGAGGAGATACGTCGTGGCCAATGACGACATACGTCATACGTCAACTGGTCCGCCTAGCAAACGCCTCTGATTGGTCTTAAAATACATCCCGTGAAGACCATACAGTTTATGGTTAAGACAGAGACCTTAGATGTAGGTTATTATAAGATCTGGTGTACAGCCATACGCCAGACGCATCATCAGTGAACGAAATCTGAAGGTGAAACTCCTTTATTTGTGTCTGTTTTCTGGACTGGACATGAGTCACATGTAATTTGTAATAGCCAAGCTAATGAGCTTGCTCCTGTAACATATATGTATATTGTAGTTAGTTACAGCAGCTTTATTGCTCCTGATAGTGGGTTAAAGGGTCTCAAATATACTTTTTTACTAGATTTAATTAACTGTTATTAAGTTATTTAACAGTCCCTCCCTGTGGGCGACGGAGGAGAAGATGATCAGCATCCCCGGGAACTTCAGGTGGCGGTACTGCAGGTCCCGCTTCATCACCACGACCAGCCCCATCCGTGATCTTCTACATGATGAGGATTTACCACACTGAGACAGTTAAAGCCTTGAATGAATAAATAAATGTGAACGGATGACAGATTTAATGAACTTAAGTCACCATAAGACTGTATATAAAAAGATAAGACACTGCACAGATCTATACTATACTTAATAACACTTACGAAAATAAACTGGTGGGAGTTATAGAAAATCGCCTGCAGTGTCTTCAATGAATCCTTAAGAGGCTAATATATTAATAAAAAAATACCCTCGAGAACAAAGGCTGACAAGTGACTGATGCAACGCTAAACCACGAAATTAATACATACTGTGTGAAAATGAAGGCTCGGCGTTGATTCATTTATTCAGTTTTACCTTTAATTTTACACATCACACAGCGTCCTGTTCCTGGATCCTCGTTCCCGAGGCACAACATGACCGCGCGTAGATGTGTCAGATTTCATTGAGCGGGAGGAAGCACAACACAGTTAAATTTAACGGTCACATTCGTCATAGTGAGTTGAACCTGCATCCTCTGTACTACTGAGCATGAGACTACTGGCCTGATGCTAAAATAGCTATTTCTTCCTGAAGTATGTTTTAGTTATTGTTTCAGTAATAAAATTATACATTTTCAGTTTCAAATCTGTTTCTCCCCCTCTTTTTTCACAGCTCATGACAATACTAACAGAATAAAAGCACTGTAACAATACATTGTGTTTTTATTTAGTGAATTTCATACATAGCCTAGGAGCTGAATTTAATCAAAGGTTCTGCAAAATCCCGTAAAGTCAGTTCAATCAGTCAGTTAGATTAGATGATGCTAATCTAGCATCTTCACAATTCCAAATTTAGCCCTAAGTCTGAGAAGTTTGGACTTTCATGAAATTGAATCCAGTTTATGGTTTAGTTTTTATAAATAAGAAAACACAAACACCTTTGTTGTATTGTTTTATCTTCTCAATAAACATCTGATTGCCAAAAAAGATACATTTATGTTAGTCATTCATCCATTTGCAAATTATGTCTGAATCTAGTGCCTGAGCTGAAGTGAGCCTTTGTCATTTCATGTTTTCTGCAATGTTGTGTTTTTTGAAATGTCGCTGTGTTTTGTGAAATGTCATTTTGATTTGACCTTCAGGGCCACCACAGTTTACAGTCTGCTATGATATTACAGCATGCAGTGACTTAGTCAAAAAAACAAAACAAAACAAAGAAAAACATGAAGGCAGCTGTGACGGTACAAAAGACTGCACATGGAATACTGCTATATGGCTTTAGAAGAGCAGAGGAGGAGCTTCCTCTGAATTGAACTGAGCAGAGGGATTTCAGTCCTCCTCTCCTGCAAAGGGCCCCTGTCCAACTGCCCACCTGGACAGTCTGGACCCGACAACCACTCAAGCTTTCACAGAAAGCACAACCTGAACACTTTGTCTGAGGCAGAGGCGACTCAGACAATGGGAGGTCAGATCTCCCCTGACATAATAAATCTTTCCCCTCTCGGCTCCCCGTCGACCATTATGTCCATCTCTCATCCTCCCTGTCAGTTTCCTTTGTCCTGTCATTCACAGTCTTTTTTTTTTCCCTTTTCTTCTATTGGCCAGTGTAAGTGGCGCTGTGCCAGTGGCAGTGACAAGTCTCTGGGTGATGAGAGCATCTCTCTTGACTCTCTGTCACATTTTGATGTCCTGGGTCTCTAACATCTTCGCCAGGGTCTTCTTCACCCTCAGGGCTGTGAGGCGAGAGGCCGGGTTGTGAGCCCAGCACTCTGACATCAGTTTTCCCATCTGTCGTAGACACTGAACAACCACACATACATATACATAAGTATATAGCAATAGTATAACAATCTTTTAATTTTAGTGTTTAATATGTGCTATTCAAAAAGAACATAGGGGTTTGCAAGTAGTGATTATTAACAATAATTTTATTTAACAATAAAAAAAAAAGTAATAGCCATTTTTAAGATCAGCTTTTGAGGTTTGCATTTTCTTTGGTAGGTATTTAACTTCAAAGATAAATAGATTGTCTTTTTTTTAATCTTTAATTAATCAGACCCCTCTCATGGATGTCCAACCACTTTAACAAATTCAATAACAATTTATTAACATTAGTTTTTGTTGGTTTTTTTCACTTGAGAAACCTGTGACCCATGGCTCACTCACTTACAACCCCATGTGTTACTCCTCTATAATACTATTAATGAAACAACATTTAAAGTCTTGAAAATATGCATTGTCAATGAGTGGGATCGAAAAACATTTAGAATACCTCATCACTGCTCCAACGATTTGCAAACGAAGGCCTTTGTTTCTTAATGCAGACAACCTCTCTCATGTCCTCATAGGAAGGATCGGTGGGCACCAGGTCGTGGTAGGGCAGCTGATACTCCTCCACAATTCCTGTCAGAAAAACGTGTGGGAATCAGTAGACTCGTTGGGAAAACAACCAGCCATTTACAGATCATGTTTAAGTGAAAATAAGACTTTTTAAAGTTTTTCCCTGACCTCCAGAGATGCAACGTCGGGCCATCTCCCAAATGATGAGGCCGAAACTATACATGTCAGCCATTATAAAAGACTGGAAGTAGCTCCTGTTCAGGGTTTCATCCAACACTTCAGGTGGCATGTAGCGCTTTGTACCAACGCGTAGGTTGGGAGGGATATCCACCTCATTAGTGTCACTGAGACAAGGAGGAAGAACAGAAGGAGGCTAAACATGTTTGGGAAATGTCCTCAAATACTCCTAAACTGTATTAAAATGAGATGAGAAAATTAATGTTGTACATGTTAAACTTGACAGCCAGCCCGAGGTCTGCTATACAGCAGGATCCGTTCTTTTTAACCAGGATGTTTTTACTCTTCAGGTCTCTGTGTGCAATGGCCGGTTTGCCCAGTGTGCCATAGATCTCAGTGTGAAGGTGACAGAGCCCTGATATGGAGGAGTAGGCCAGTTTGAGCAGAGACTTGACGTCTAAGGTGTTGGACTTGAGGTAGTCATACAAGGATCCGTTCTCATGGTAGTCTGTGATCAGGTAGAGCTGAGTCCATGAGCCAGTTCCTTTAATGTCAGCTGCTATGAATCCTGGGGGTTGGAAAGTGGCAATGAGAGGAAATCAGTGTTCAGTTTGTTCATACAGTGCACTTACTCTTAAAGAACCAGTGTGTAAGTTTTAGTGGCATCTAGTGGTCAGAACACAGATTGCAACCAACTTAAAACCTGTCCCCTGAAATGTTACACACTGGTCCTTTAAGTCCTACACACAGATCAACACTCCTTAATATTGTTGATTTTCCCTTACCAAGTATGTTGTCATGTCTCATCAGGAAGGTCTGATAAATTTCAGTCTCTCTGAACCAGCTCTCTTCCTCTGTAGTGAAGAAGACTTTGACGGCCACTCTCTCTCCTCTCCATTTGCCCATCCAGACCTCTCCATATCGCCCTTTTCCAATCTGCTTAACCATGTGAATCTGCTTGGCAATAGTTCGCTGCACCTAGCAACAAATTATTGTAAAACAAATGTTTTATTATACCAGTTCTCTTCAAAAACACATTTAAAAATCTTTTAATCTTAACAGAATTGTAGATTGTATCATTGCAGTCACTTGGTAAACTTTCCTTCCATTAAGTGCCTTCCATTAGCTGTGCTACCATGGAAGGCACTTAAAATGAACACTTTGTCATGTGTGCCTTTTCTCTCACTGAACTAAAGTAAGTAAGTATATGATCATATTTTGGTATTGCTTTGCAAAATTCTAAAACTATTCTAAACTTTTCTTTGTTGCATTCAAAATCAAGTGAATTATTTTCACTGTCATTTTGCAAATATTTGGTTAGAAGAAATAGACTGTATATTTATATTCAAAAGATGCATAACAATAGGATTAAACTAATCTCATCAATATCACCCATCCCTGGATGAAATATGAGACAACACACTAATTTATTACAGTTATGTAAATAGGGCTTTAAGTGTAGAGGCAAATGTGCACTGCTCCTTTCTTACCAGTAGAGGGAGTCCTGACCCAGAGCCAGACCCGATGCTCCGGGAGTGCTCTATCAGGTCCTTCAGAGACTCCCCAGGGGGGATGTAGGTCTCATCCTGCTCCAGATCGATACTGTAGCGGGGCTGTGACTCCTGGCGCTTGTATCTGGCACAGAAAGGTGATGCAATGCTCAGTGCACATCAGGAAGTGTGAATTTGGTTATAGGTACGTGCAATCTTCAAGTTTCTCACCTGAAGTAGCAAAAGACGAGGATGAGACCAAGGATGATGCTGCAGACTGTGATTGAAATGAACAGAGCCATGTACTGGATACTGCTGTCCACATAATCTGGAAAAATGGTAAGATGTGAAAATATCCATTACATGTCATTTTGATTATTTTACCACTCCTAAAACATGAGTAATCCTGGTTTGAGCAAGAAGGAAAATCTGTAAAATTAGGACTGATGAATAGATGGTGACAGTCATTTGTTCAGTTATCAACTCCAGCATCTTTCTAATTTTCATTGGCAGGGACAAGCTCCTTTTCCCCTTCCTCCCTCTAACCCGGCCCTGCACCACCACCCAACCACCCCCTCTCCCAGTGTGTGATCGATCACATCCCCTTCCTGAATCCCACATATCAGGTGTCACACTGACATTGCTACAGAACCCCCCGAGGCCCAAAGCAGCTCTGGGGCTCTAGCCTTTCTGCCGTGCTCCTGTCAATCACACACACACAAACACAGACACATGAACACAGGCGATACTTCATGGTGTGCACAGAGCCACACATACACACAGTAAGGAAGACTAGTGGACAAAGAAAAACTGCCTGAACAGCAAAGTGAACACCCTGCAGGGTCATTGACTTAAAGGGTAATTCCAAGTTTAGCTAAACTTATGTGATAGAACAATACAATTACCTACATGTCAGATGCACTCACTTTAGCAAGCAATGCTACCATATTATGAAATCTCAGTGATTACATTGGTGAGTACAGTGGTATCATAACTAATAGAAATGATGGCCCAAACTGTGAAAATAAGACCCAAGTTGCAGAAAAGTGGAATCATCCTTTATTTCTCTCAATCCGACTTGTCAAATTCGTGTATCACTGTTTGCTTGAAGGTCACAATGAAGTATGTGAGGCTGTGTGAAAGCGTAATCGTGAGTGTGTATGACAGACAGAGACCGGGAGTGAGGGAGAGAGAGAGAGAAAAGTGTGTGTGTTGGTGTGTTGCAGAGTGACAGATGGACAGATATCTCACATCCATACCGAGGCAAGAAACTCAAGCAGGCCCTGGGGAGAGGCTGTCCTTTTCATTAGAGGGTGAGAGAACAAGCCAAGCCTGCAGGCTCTGTTTCACCTGCCTCCCTCTCTCTCTCTCCTCCTCTCCCCGCCTTGCCCCCCCAGCATGTGCCACTTCACTCCAGCACCACACTGTGGTTTGTAACAGTTTAAACTGTCACTACCCATCACCACCCAGCATGGCCTGAATGAGCCCGCTCTAAAAGCGACTCACACTTTAAAGTGGGGCAGGATTTCAGTGTGTGAACAAATGTGTGTGTGTGTGTGTGTGCACACGTGTGTCTTACCTGACGTGATTAGCGGAGGAAGAGTGGGATGCAAGTCTCTGTTGCAATAGTCCTCATCTGTGCAACACTCGAGGGCTCTCCTGGAGCGTACATTGTCCTGTCACTCACACACACACACACACACACACACACACACACACACACACGTAAACATAAACCTAATGCATTTCTAAACACTAATGAAGACACGAGAGAAACAAATATTTACAGTCACACTTATTCCCAATGAGAACATTTTCCAAAGGTTTTTTCCACTGTGTGTAAAGATAGCAGGCTGGACAAGTCTGATTTAAACAGATCTCATAAAGAGCTGCAGTTAGTCAAGGAAAGCTCATAAAGACTTAACAATGGCTCATGAAGGAGGGCACACAAACACCGGCATGTGTACGCTTTCATCCAGAAAGAAATAGACAAACAAGTACGCACAGTAACAAACACACATACAGTGGACTTACTCTGCACTGGAACTCAGAGCCAACCAGTCCTAAGCAACCTGCAGTGAGGACAGCCACACCGCCCTCCTCCTCCTCCACCATGGTGAAGCAGTAACCATCAGTCCTAACCAAAACACACACATCGTATTCATCACTAGAGTTGTTTCCAATCAGATAATTAGAGGTCTCTGCACATGTGTATCTGTATGTCAGCACATGATATGCATAGCCATACATGCAAGAGTTGTTGACTGAGTCTTCGGGGCAGTGGTGGTAGCAGTGGCACCAGAGCATGTTCTGAGCCGAAACTGTGGCTGCGCTGTTGCTCTCCTCTGCCTTTCGCTCTGATCCCCCTTTCCGTCCGTTCTTCAGCAGCATGGTGTCCAACATGTTGGCTGCGCAGAGAGAGAGAGAGTGAGTGAGAGAGAGAGAGAGAGAGAGAGAGAGAGAGAGTTTAGCACCAGGGTAAACCAAAACATATGGCCACTCCAGTTCCAGCAAGGCCAGAGGAGTAAAACTTAAGTACACATACCTCAGGAAAATTAAAGATGGAATAAATCAAAAGACCCAAACAACATTTCTGCGCATTTCGAATGGGTCTTTTGAATTGTATATATAAAAAAATGCATCAGTTCTGCCTGCCTTGGCACTGTTACCATGGCAATTCAGTCCACAAAAAGTGTGAATATGTGGTGCTGAAAGCAACCCTGCTGTCCTGGACTGGACTCAATGTACCTGCATGAAGTCTGGAACCAGAATAACACTACTCACCAGAAAGAAGTCTTTGTGCTATGTGTGTATGTGTGTTTGTGAGTGTGTGCGTGTCTGCCTGCCTGCAAGTGCCACTGTACTTAGAGGGAGTGTGCAGTGTTTTTTGAGGTGTGTGTGTGTATGTGAGTGAATGTGCAGCACATTGCTGCAATATTCAAAAGAATCTATTACCACATTTGGCACAGAGCCGGAGCTTTACAATATCATTAATGACACTTTGTTTATCATTGATGTACAATAAATTCTAAACTCCAAGCCAACAGTAGAATGTATTGTCCACAGCTGTGACAGTCAACTTAAAAGTGTTTAAATAAATCTGTTAAATGTTTAAATGAGTCTATGATTACATTGTATATTGTGTATAATGTATCTCTTTAAAAACGTGTACTGACATATTTATACAGAAATATGAAAAATAGAGGGCTACTGTAACTTGATAATAATCCCTGTTTACCTTCTACCCCTTATCCAGTCTGCCCTCACGATAGCAATGATTTCCATCCCTAGTGTTTCAGAATTTCACAACAGTTGACAGACATCAGGTATTTTGTTGTCAGAACTGCTAAAAACAAAATAATGAGTATACAAGTTACTGCTCACTGGATATACACAAGTCTTTGGTATTTATCCGTCTGACAGGGGAATAACATTTCCAGCAGGCAATAGCTGCTGTGAGCTAGTGTACCAAAACATACACAGCTGAGCCAGGCCAAGTGCAGTGATATGGTACAGGAGTATTCATATAAACCAGGAATAGGGTAAATATTATTACTCTGGATGTGCTCATCCTTGAAAGTGTTAACTTTCGCAGCTGCTCCTGAACGCTGAAGAAATTCAAGGTTGTGTTATGAACACAAAGGGAATTCTATTGAGTTATTTAGTAGTTTAAATGGCAGTCAAGTAGGAATAATGTGGCGTGTGTCAATGTAACCACTGAATAAAATGGTGATTATGAGGGGAAAACTAAGGAGGCAGCGTAGGTTGAAAATAACCAACATTATCCTTTAAGTATCATAATTAGTTTCTCATATACAGTACCACTCAATTGTTCAATTTACAACAGTAAAATAAACAGGCAATTAAACCAACCAACCAACAAAGTCATAGGGGAAAACATGCAGTATTTACTCTTATTTATAAATGGGTTTCATATGATTGTTAAAATCAGATGCAGCTTTGATCTAGTTTAAAGTTTATCTTCCAAAGATTACTGAATTATAAAAATAAAGTGGAGTGAAGTGAAGTGAAGTGGATTCAGAAGCCACTGACTAAGTATAAAAAAATCCACTGTTCATTTGTAGTGCATTAATAACACACAATATCACAATCAAGTAAATAGGAAATGTTAATTATTTGACTGATAACAGTAAAAATGTCTAATGTTAGGTTGTATTATTCTTTAAAAGTGATGGGTATGCGGTGCTACCTCTTTTATCCATAATTATCAAGTAACTGAAGGTGCACACTTTCTATCAGTGAAGAATAAAACCAGTTCTGACAGCAGCTCGTCCCTGAAGACCTCTGTGGTCAGAGAGCTGAACAGTGTTGTGCCACATGAGATGGACATCTTCCTCTCACTCGCTGTCTGATTCCTTCCCTCTCTCTCTCTCCCCCTCTCTTTCTTCCTCTGCTCTTTATTACAATATCAGCTGTAGACATTAAAGAACCACTTGGTCATTAATTAAGTCTGAAAATTCTAAGTTTGTTAGCATGACAGTAAACGCTCCAAGCAACTCTAAAGAAGACTTTAGAGACATTAAGGATGCACATTCATGCATTAAGGCAATCCATCAATCAAATCCAAGAAAAGCTTCCTTCCTCTGTGGATGGGTTTAGGTTTCATTATAACAGGTATAAGCAGATTTAAGCAGTCTGCACAAACCTGAAAGCCAGCTAGCTGTTGAAAAAGGTACATGAGCAATCCTCCAGTACGTGATAAAAAGGCTGAATCAGAGTGTGGTACAGTATATATATATATGTATAATATAGTGACTTGTCTTTACGTGGTACTCTGTGTCCTTCCAGCCTAATCTGGGACTGTTTCTGTCACAGGGGAAGTTTGTGGAGGTGTTCTGATTCTCCCTCAGAATGGCCTTGGCTTGCCTATCACATCTCCTCTGCAAGCGTGAATTAAAAAAAAAAAAAAAAAAAACACAAGACAGGAATGTTTTATGAATTTGTCAGTCTTTCGGATACACTCCGTCCATATCAGCTCTGTTTTATTTAATTTTTTTACAAAGGCAATAAGTGAGTAAAGACAGCTGCAGGTCACCTCAGAGGGAAGTGTAACAGAAAAGCTGATGTCAGAGACGGAGAATCCTGAGTTGGGGTAGACAGTGGGAGAGGAAAGTGTGAATAATCTATGGCCTTGAAGAGACATCACACTAAAAACTTTGATGTTCAAGAGCTAGACTGTGAAACTTAAATCACTCACAAGTACTGCCTTAGAAGTTCACAGAAGAGAGCAGCGTTTCATATTGTTGTCGTCCTATTTGAATTAATTTCAATGCAACAATTAAAAAAAATATATATATATATATATATATTACTACATAAAAAATGCACAGTGGCAAATTCAGTATGCAAAGTGGCACATAATAAGCATTTAATGTTTCCCTCACATGCATTTGGTTTCTGAAAATGTCCTTGCCCTTTTTTGTTGTTGTTGTTTTAAATGCATAACACCACACACAAAAACAAACAAAAGAGAAAAAATGTTTTTATCTGTTCTTTAAACTTAACTTAACATTCCACACAATTTAGTTATTTATGGCCAAAATTAGATATTTATAGAGAAGATGAATAATATGCTTTCTACAACTGGCCATTAAGAATGGTTGAGAGATGAATTGTGTTCTGAATGTACAGTTTGTGGTGGTTTCAAGCAAGGTGCTGTTGTCAAAGAGGGGATTGTGTGCGTGGAGAGTTTGTCATGCTTGCTATATAAGAGTAGGTTTACTACAGAGTCGCAGTGTGTTCAGCAGACTATTAAAGAGGCTATAGGATGTAAAGTCAGCGGGAGTCTTGAGGGAGAGGCCATCTTTGTTACACTGAGAACAAGTTCTACTAACAGAGAGCTGCTTTTCCTTCACTAAAACGCCACACTGACAAAAAAATAATCATCACAGTATAAGATCACCTAATTTAATAAGCTTCTAATACTATTAAGGTGCTCCTGAAACACATAACTTCATAGATTTTGGTAAATAAGATAAAATATCAGCTTATTATTATCATTAATACACTGCACTAATCCACCATTTGTCACACGTATACACATAATTGCACACACTTTGTTTCCCCCTTTTCTTAGTCTTTGTGTGTGTCTGTGTGTGTGTGTCTCTCTCTTGCTCTCTCGCTCTCTCTCTCTCTCTCTCACACACACACACACACACACACACACAAACACCAAACAGACTTGCTGTGTCAGCTACAGGGCACACTCAAGGTCACCCCGAAATCTGATCTGCATCCCCCACACATTCCACAGGCTGCTCCTCAACCTAGACACACACATACATACTGAGAATCAGTGTATTATACACAATATTACACACGCACACACACACACACACACACACACACACACACAAAGCAATTATAAGTTAGTGAATTCCTCCAGCTGGAGAACTTTCAGTCACAGCTCGTCACCATCACTGGTACTGCAGCTTTGGGTACTTCCACGCTGGCTTTAGCTTTTCCAAACGTAGCTGCATTAGTGACGGCCCTTCATCTGCTGGCTTTGCGACTGTGTTTCTCATCTCTTTTCATGTCTGAGGGCTGCAGCTGAACACTATCAACCTGGTTTGTGACATTTCCTCCCTCCTTACTTCCAGTGGAAGCTTTTTCCATGGAGTGTATCAATTATATTCTGATATTAATAACAAATGGGAACTAAACTAATATGAAATTCCCACATCATTCTATCATTTAGTACATTCTTAATGCTGCATTTTCTAACACCTTTTTTCCTTTGTTTTCCTCGTCTCAGATCCTCATTCTTTTCCTGACTGTCCAGGTAGAAGTATCCCACTCTGAGAAACCAGTTTTATTGGCGCTTTTCCCTGAGGATCTAACGTTGAGGTTGTCTGTCAAATTCTGACTGATTATAAAAGACTGTAGTTTTTACATATACTTGTTTAATAAAATTAAAAAAAAATTAATGTGACATGCAAGACACATTTTTATAACTTAGACTATCACACACCACCAGACAAAATAAGCTAAAACCACAAAATGTATATCATTGACATTGGCTTCACTATGGTTTTCACAGTGAAGAGGCTGACAGATAGTTATTACCACAAAAAGCCTTTCTTGCATTAAGTGTATTAAATGTTTCAAAGAGGAAGGATCTTTGAGTATGGCTTGTTATAACACAAGAGTCAGTGATAAGTCAGTTGTTGGGCATTTCAGAGCATAAGTGACCTTGACATTTTTGAAATTGAAAAGTAAAGCCAAATTGTTCCTTTCATTTGCAGCCTAATATCTGTTCTGTATTGTTGTGCATGGAAGCATTTATCTGAAATGGTGTCCCATGAAACAATAATTCACTTGACTGTTGACTGAAAGTGAGATTGTCTTCTCTTTAATTCCTAATTAATATTCATATTGTCCACAGCTACTCTGAATTTGTTCTGTGCACTAGAAATAAAGGTGTATGATGTCACCCTTACATGCAACTAACAGTTGTATTTCACTGGAGAGACGCCGGCGATCAATAAAAATATTATTATAATGGTGGATTTTATTTTTCCATCAGGAGATAACTGGAAATCAATGCAAGATAGAATTACTGGTGTTACCAGTAATGAGATTAGTGAGAAATGTTGACAGGGGAATTTCATTTCTATGAAACTGGAAAAAAAGACAAGGTTTAAAGTGTGCCAATTATCACCGTTGTTTCACAAGAGCCGACTTCACAGCACTACAGCCATTTAATCTGTGAGCTGAGACCTTCACACAGACTGTTCATCACGGGCAGAGAGGAGGACATGAGAGAAAAGGGAGATAAGTTACTCCAGGTGGCCATGATAAATCACCCCCTCAAAAGGAGACATCTTCCCCTAGTGTCTCCAGAGTGCACTCTGACCCCGAGGGGGTCACAACCAACCTGCAAAAGGGCCATACATCCTCCTCCACCCTCCCTCCCCACCCTCATCCCTCTTAACCCCCTACAGGCTTCAAAGGCCTCTGCCACACGAGCCACTCACGCATGTGCACGTATTGTACATGCGTGCACACACACACACACACAAGAGCGCGTCTGTGGAGTGCATTCCTCACTCTCTCTCCTCCATCTCTGCTGCTACACCCACATCAGGTCATCTGTTTCCACCGCGCAGCTTCCAGCAACCTGTTCTGTGTTTACTGGCCCGTGACCACACGGCCTTCATGGAGGAATGAGATGGTCATTCTGAGGCTCCCACCACCCGGAGCAATGATGCCACAGCAAAGAGGGTGACCTGTCTGCCATAGCATTGTTCTCCAGTTCCGCCCCAAGAAAAATTTGTTTTACTGTCAGACTGGTTGTACAGAGAAAACTTCACATGTGGGCGTAAATACAGCAGAGAGCTGCTATATCCACAACAAAATACTCAGACGCAGACAGATGGAGACAACCTTACTTTTGCTATACATAAATAAATGTCAAGAACAGACACACACTTGTATCATTGAGGGAAAAGGTAGTGCAGAGATTTATCAAACATACTGATCTGATAAATCACAGAAAAGCTTTGTATGAATGATCTTAAGTGAATAGTTAAGAAAAACAGTGATTGTGGAGGATAATTCTCTGAACCATTATGGAGAACGTACGTGAAATAACGCACATTATTTAAAAACAGCATGCATTACTCAGAGAAATGAAAGCCTGTGAGTGCATGAGATTTAACCCTGTATAAAAGTGTCCACATTACACTTAATAAAATATAACTCACATGCCAAATGTTACACTACACACCAGCCATAGAGAAAGCAAGCAGAGCTGGACATTTTTTGTACCTTTCATTTCTGTAGACACACATAAACTCCCATACACACCCTCCGATAGACACATAACAGGTGTAGAGGCAGGCAAGTTGTGAAACCAAGGCTTTGTATTTACCACAGTGTGTGCATATGTTTGCCTCTCATTCCATTAAACTTGAACTTTGAGATATTGTCTTTAACATTGTCTGTCCACAACGCCCATCAATGCACCTCACTGCTCGCCTATCTATCCATGTGGTCTGGACTTACTGGAAAAAGCCACAAGCCACTAAGTAATGTTAGGCTCCATTACAGACATATTGAGAGACTAAAGCCATAACGCCACCACAATGTGTCACTTTACCCCCATAATACCTCTGCCAAAAAAGTGAGTAGAAGCTTTTGTTTTTACTCAAGGTTATTCAAGGTCTCTATGTACAATGTACAGTCAGATATGCTTAAATTTGAAGAATCACCTGCACTTCAATATTACTCTCATATCTGTACACTAAATATGAGCAGCAGCTGGCTAATTTCAATAACAAAATATACCTAGCACCACCTTTTAGGTTCACTAATTATCGTTAGATGCTGGTAAGCAGATTTTGCCCAGAAGAAGGCTAGCTGTTTCCACTCTTTAGGCTAAGCTAAGTTAGCTGACTGTTGGTTGTAGCTTCATATTTACAATACAAACATGAGGGTGTATCAATTTTCTCATTTACAGTATCTTTTGACAGAGAAGTGAGTAAGTGTATTTCCAAAAAATGTCAAACTTTTCCTTTAAACTTCACTGTTGATAATCTTGGATTTCCAGCACTACTCGCTGAAGCTGCAGTTCAGAGCTGGAACTCTAGTAGTCTCTTTAGTACTCTCTCTAAACTCACAAAAAGTAGTCCTAAGCTTCCAAATCTCTCAAGGCAGATATACTCATGTGGTGCAACTATTACACAAACACACATAAACACACATGCACACACAGAGTCTATGCTCCCATGCCTGACCGCTGGAGCAGCACATCTGCCTGGGGATCAAATTCTGTGTGGGGGAACCGTATCCACATCCTGACAGGAAGCAGTGCACAGAAGGCTGGAAGAGCCGGGTCCTGTCGAGGACCAACTGCTGCTGTTTTGTACTGGCTGGACCACTAAAGCACACCAGACTCTGACCTTATTCCACAACAATCAGCTCCACACAGATGTCTTTCAAACAGCGTAGTAAAGTATAACTGGAAACTGCAAACTGGAAATGTTTGTATAAGTAGTCATATTTGGTATCACACAGTTCAACTTTGTCTGTCACATCAACTAACTAAAGTGGTCCTATCTCCTTTTAAAGCAATGGAGGCTGAGCAATGTGAAGCTCATCTTAAATTAGAATTCCTATAATTCTGATAAAGAACAAGTTCTCACAAAAAATCACACGCTTTCTATTTAAAGTACAAATATAACAACCATTACAGAGATTATTCCAAGTAGAAAGTATTGCAATTAGAAGTAGTCAGTTTCTAACAAACTTCATTAAATAGCTTAAATGTCTTCACAATCATGTAACTAAGGTGCAGCTACGGAAAAGACATGGCTGTTGATAAAGACAAAACTAATATGCTCCTGTGAATGCTCCTACAGAGACCCCGAGTCCTGTTGATTATACATGTCTGTCCAGAAGACCAGAGGATGGCTTTAGGGGTGTAAAGTGAACTTGTTGTTGGTCTTCTGAACTTTTCAGCAGATCGAACAGAACTATTTTATACAGCTCGTAAGTGGATATCAGTGTTGTAAGTGATGAGTCACTATGGATGAGTGTTTCTCCTTGACTGGTGGCACTTACGGCAAGTTTACATTGGGTTTTCAGGGTCATTCAGCGATTTTGTTTGACAAACATGAGACATGGTGAAACTAAAATGTTGATAGAGGAAATAAGTCAAAACCAATTAATTTTTTAAAATGTACCCATCATAACAGAAATAATTGTCGTAACCACATTGAATTCTTTGTATTTCTGCTGAGGTGCAACCAGAAGAATAGGGCTAGGGTTCGTTCTATTCTCTGTGAACCTCACCAGCCTATAGAAACAGGTGGCAAATTGACCGTGCTACTTAGATTTATGGGCAACCTCCCACATGTTTTACTCATTTGGGCAACCTTTAAAAGATCAGATCACAGGGGAAGCAGAAAAAGCAACTGGTAGTTGGAAGTATTAGTGAAAAAAAGGAGTGAAACTGAGGAAGTCCAACAATGCAGAAAGAGCTTTAGTATGAAATCTTTCCAAGAGGGCTCACAGCTCTATTTCACCTCCTATTTATCAGTCTGCAGTGACAGGAACAAGCAGAAACTTTACTTTTTGTCAGTTAATAGTCAGGCTGTTGGAAAAATGAGAATCAATGCAACTCTTCAGAGACAATCCTGTCTGAATTTCACTCCATCTTCCCCCATCCCCTTAAACCTGTGTGGCTGCTGACCCGCAAACTCACTGGACTAATATTGGATGAGAAATGAAACACCTAGCACAGCTTGCACAGATAAGAGTAAGAGGAAATTCTCTGAAGAAACATTCATCAGCAGCTGAGGTATTTCATGACCAACTGTGAAAGTTACAGCTAGCTCTGAACCACTCAGTCAGTAAGGGATTTTACAGCTGGTCTTCATTTTTGACACAATTTCAGCAAAGAATTTCTTTGTACCAGGATTAAAACCAAAATAAATTTGTCTTTTAATATGAAGTTTATTATATTTACCTGGCTTTTTTATAATCTCATCATCTTTTTATTTGGCCTGATGCTGATTTAGAGATGAGATGTTTGTACATTTTCAATATATGAGGGAAAAAAACACAACACACTAACACCTTGACAACTCTACATCAAACGAGCACTACAATCATACACATGACATACATGTATACACTATATATCATACACAATAAATACATTCTATCAAAAGAATACCAAGAAGAGGCTGTGGCAGCATTAGGAGAGCATAAATAGCTTGCTAAATTAAAGACCTGGCAGACCATCAATCATTTAAGGGAAATTCAGTCTCTGTTAAGAGTCATATGCTGAGATTTTCCAGACCATCTCTTAATGGCAATATTTATAAACACACACTCACTGTTTGCGAGTGTGTGTGCACCCAGATGCTGGTTTTACAGCGTGACACCAAACTGTGGTCTTAATAAGTGCTTGACAACTGAGCAGTTCTTGCTCAAGCCAAGCCTGCACACATAAATGATTAAAGGCAGAGCTGCAACAAATCAAAAATTTTAATTATTGAGTATTTTTATTTTGTTAGTTGATTGGTCTATAAAATGACAATTTCTTTTGAAAAATGCCAAAAGTGATGTCTTTGAATTGCTTTTTTTATCCAATCAACACCCCATTACCCAAAGATATTCTGTTTGGTATCATATAATAGAAAGAAAATATTCTGAAAATAGTTGCACAGAGGTTTCCTGTCAATCAACTAATCAATTAATCAACTTATTGTTTCAGTTTTAATAAAAAGTCACACTGAGCAAAGACTTTGTGTGTGACTGGTCAACAACAAATGGTCAGTGCTTTAATATGTGTGCATAAAAAATTTAAAAAATACAGAAATGCCCAAACTACAGTTATACCAACATTCCTACTGACCAACTATCTCTCTCCACTTTTTCTGATCAGAAACAGAACAAATGCACAAGTGTCAACTCCTTGAGGTTGGGGGAGCTCGTCGACCCCTCTCCGCCTGTCACAACCTTACAGGGCACCGCGACACTGTTGGCATTCATCGTAAAAAGACAACTGGCTGTCCATCTTCAAACAATTCAAAACATGAACAGAGGGGGGTTTTGGGGGAGGGGGGAGGTTGGGAAGGGAGAGGACGAGGAGGGGGGCAGCAGATAAATGCGCACCCGTTCTCATGGTAGCCCCTGTGGAGATCATAATAGCTTTTGCTCATCATAAATACCATAGGGCAAAAAATAGATGGACAACTTCACAGCTAGACGGTCAACCTGTCACCTCATAATACTGACAATAAAATGTGAAAAAACATGCTTCTGACCTCAGAAAAATAAAGAATAAAAGAAGAAGAACTAAGAACTATAGATACATAACAAGCAAATATGCACATTTAAAAAACAAATTCAATGTTCTAATTTCCTTCTTGCAGCTTTGTATTACACTGTTAAGCCAATAAATGACAAAGTAAAAACAATCACGAGAAGGCCTCAGTCTCATCAGCCTCACAGTGAGTTGAAACACATTTGCAGCGGGACAGTGGAAGCATCAAAACACACAGTAGTAAGAGCTGTTGTCCAGCACAGTACTCACCATCAGACCCACGGCTCAGTGATGCCAGTCCAGTCACCAGGAGAACAGCCTGCCAGGCCCACTCCTGAGTCGACCACACCGCCACCATCGCGCCAGCACCGACCCGCCTCCTTCAAAATCCCTGAGGTGCTGCCACAAGGAGCGACGCCTGCGCAAAGAGGCAGAGGTGCGAGGCTGCGTTTTTATATCCTTTCGTGAAAGAGCGCCAGTCTCCCCACCACCACCACCACGCTCTGTGTACAAGTGTCTCTCTGTGAGTGACTGCCACTCTGCCTCTCTCTGCACTCCCAGGAAACTTCACAGCGCAGCACACAGCCGCCCCGCAGCCTCCAGCACTACTCCACACTGACAGCCTGGGAGAGACAGACATGGAGAGAGAAGAAGAGGGGGGGGGGGAAGTGGGTTGGGGGAGGAGGGTGTTACTTAGCTGCTCTCTCACTGTGCTATTTGTCCAGCCCTTCCTATGACCGGTTCACTACAGAGGGAACAGCTGAGTATATCTGAATCCACACACGGCCTCTCTCTCTCTCTTTCACACCACACACACATTACAGATTCTCACATCACTCATACACAGAAAGGAGAGCAGAATAGAAAGAGGGCAACAGGGGGTAAACCAAGGCCATGGATGTGAGAAGGGGTTGAATGAGGTGTGAAAGGCGGCAGTGAAAGCATTATGAACTATTGCCACAGGCACACAAACACACAGCATGCCAAGAGGGACACAGAAACTACAGTAAGAACTACCGAGAATAAACTCAACTGAGGACATGTACATATACTCGGGTTAGACCAGGCAGTATCAAATCCTGCAAGGCAGAGCAAGTCCCAGCTCAGAATTGTCTGATGCACTGAAGAAACAACTACCTGTGTTTGTGGTTGGTATGAGTGGATCAAAGCAGGTTAACGTACCAGAAATTCTGTTGACTTAGTGTTATTCCAGATGTTGTCAAGGTCCTTGCACACTTCCTATTTCTTAATTTCAGTATTTTCCAGCTAGCAAAGAATGTTAACACCTTCATAACAATATATAACTAAGAACAATAATTAAGTAAACAGGAAACGAGTGCGTGTCAATGTTCAACAGTACAACTCTTTTAAAAGGGGTACATACACAACATACAACAACATACATTCACCAAAAGGAGGCTGAAACTAACAACCACCCCCCTTAACACTACAAAAAGTGAAAAAGACATAAGAATAAAAGTCCTTGACTTGCACCCATCATCTGTCACAGTCCAAAATAACCCCTAAAATGTATGCAGTCTACTTTGAATACAGAAAATGCAACCAAATTCTCTCAACAATATCAACCCCCGTCTTGACATAATGTGTATGGAGCTCCAGCTGCAGACACAGGTGTTGTGTGAATGGCAAATACTGGGCATTAATCTGAAACCAAGAGTCTGGTATTAAAATTCAGACGCAGGTCCAGTCCCATTCAGTTCCTCATGCGAGCACTGTGTGTGTGAAAGGGGTGAAAACATAAGCGCTTGTAGACCTACAACAGGGGATCAGGCCATCACACGTCAGATGATTAGAGGCGATTAGGGCTCACACCTCCAGGCACCGCCACAACTTTGCAACTTCACACTAATCCAACACACGCAGACACACATGCAAACATGCAATACCGCAAGGCAAAAAAAAAAAGATAACAATAGGGACAAATTCCGATGGTGAAAGATTTATGTGGGTTACAAGATAAGAGGATTAAGTGAGCTATTAGACAGATTACATCAAGTCTACTACAGCACCTACACAAATCATAAACACCTCAGATGGCTGAATTACCACAATCACACATGTAAGATCCTTGTAAGAGAGAGAAATTGTTCCCTTGATGAAAAAGATGTTTATCCATTCCAAATGGTTGGAAGGAGGAAAAGAAAAGCAAGAAAAAAAAAAGAAAAAAGTCCCAGTGGTGTTAAAGCAGTGATGGAGGAGGGCAAAACAACGACAATAGCCAAATGGGCTTCTCCACCCAACACCTGTCTCCTCTTAAAGTCTGACTGGGTGGGAACAGCAGCTCCCAGAAGCCACTTCTCCGTTAGTGCTAGTGCTCCACTAGCCCTATAGCTGTCACTCCTGATTTGTGCAGCGCTGTGTATTACATGTGATAAGTCAGCCCTATTCTGGAGCACGAGTGCATGGGGAGCAATGTGAATGGGTCAGTGCACCTCACACACCCTTCTGCGCTCCATCAAACACCCAGCGTGGAGCCTCCCCGTGTTCTCAGACAGCCTACTCAGCCCACAGGGATGGGGGGTCCAGGGGAGCGAGCAGCTCTGTAGGTGGGGGTCACTCCACCACATAAAGGGGTTGAAAGTGGGGCAGACCGGTTGGAAGACTTGCTTTCAGTGGAATTAACTCTTCACTTCCCTTCCCATCCCTCTCTTATTTAAAATTTAAACTGCAGAACCCATCTGTCATCGCACACATAGTCACAAGATGATTAATACTGCAGGAAAAATCGTTCTGTCAGCACCTCAATAGTTCTGTAAAACCACAATGTTTGTTGCAACTGGAATGAGAAATAGTCATATGACAATGCAAGTGCCAGAACACAAATCAAAACCTGTGTTAAAGGGGCACTCCACCAGTTTTATACATCAAAGTATGGAGTTTACTCATTATGGGGAGTACTACTTCACTTGTGAAAAAAAGAGGTTTCATTTCTCCTGTGGCTCACGAGGGAACTTTGTTTAGTCTGAGAAAATAACCCTGGTGATGTCATCTATGTTAATGTAGCTTGGGCTTGAAGATTTGAAGCTTGGCCAGTACTAATGAGAAAAAGTCAAGATATCTCAGCAAATTTGACCATTCTTTTTTCTTCTTTTTTTGATTTGACTGCTGCAAGGCTCCCAGGACTGTAAACAGCATAGAACTAAATATCTGTTTATTACAAACATCCAGAAAATGATTCCTTGCCATTTGAAAGGGAAGGGACAGGGTTAGTTGTGAGGCAAATTTGGCACAGTGGCCACAGCTGGAATTGCAGGTCACACAATGCCCATTGGTCTGAGGAGCTGTGCACTGCAGACTCCAGAAACTTTAGCGTGAATATACAGTGTATTGCCGCTCCTCTTTTACTCCCCATAACAATGAGAAATTACTGTGCACAGTGTACTTTGCAAACCTACATTTTATTTTACATCCATGGTGCTCCACTTCTGACTTTAACCTCTTGGCACAGTGGGCGTTAAGTTTTGATTTGGTAGAGACTGGGAGGGCAGGAGTTGTTTAGCTGTGAGATTATTTTCAATTTGTTTTGCGGAATCTGTATCCCTCGCATTCTGCCCTCCAGCAGTCAGAGAACAATTAATGCAGCTTGGTTGTTTGTAATAATCTGTCTCCGTTTCATAAGGCAAACATTTTCTTATGAAATAGAGACTTTACATTAATACTAGCAATAGCGTTACAATGCACCATGAAAATGAGCCACGTTTTTTATTTCAGAAAAGGGACTTTAAAGGAGCAAATACACCTTTCATCACACAGCAAAAGGAATGGGATGGATGTCTGTGAAAAATCACCGCTAACCTGTGAAACAAAAAGCCATGGCAGAACACAGATGATGAAATTACTGCAGGCAGAGATGGAATGCGTATCATGAGCGATGTTCCAGCCGGGGCCAAGCTGACCCTCAGCTCTGTGAAATTAGGAGGATTTTCAGCAGATCAGTGTTAAAACTGCTGTCATAGAATACTGGAAAGCAGTTTATTACCGTGGCAACACAGCTGTCTAGCCCAAATGGTCCAACTGGGGCGCAAGAGTCGAGAAAAGAGTGACACCGTCTTCATCATAACAGGAGGCAGGACTACTCCTGCAACTTTTATGCTGCTGTTTTTAGGAGTTTGTCAGATTAATGGATTAATCATTTAGTCTTACCAGATGTCAAAAAATAAATGCTCATCCAAATTTCCAAAAGCCTGAGATGACATCTTCAGATTGTCAACCAACTGCCCAAACCCCAAAGATAATTCAATCAAATTTACAGAGATACAAAAGGGAAAAGGAGGAAATCATCACATTTGAGGAGCTAAAGCAGCAAATGTTTCACACTTTTGCTTAAAAAAACAGTCATCAAAACTGTTCAAATATCCTATTGATAGAGTAATCAGTTATTTGACTGATTTATTCAGCAATATGCCGAATAAAAGCCTCTATGTATTTAAAAGTTCCTAGTTATAAACTGCATGGGGAAACAATCCTTGTCTAATAACAAGCTAGTCATTATGCTATGGTAATTTTTATAATAGGAACATATTTGAAGAGGAGTATGAAGAAGCTGAGTCAACAGTTAAGCACGAGACTTACTTGCTGGAGAGTATGTATCCAGCTAAATCTATATTCACACAAGACATCAGACAACATCTACCACTGTTATATATAAGGGCAATACATCGTGAGATCCCTGCAGATCCCCAGCAGAGTGTCAGCCCTCAAGGAAAAGAAAGACCCTGCTGAATATTCAAGATTCACACAATAGTAGGGCCAAATCGCTCTGCTGAGATTGACGCTTTGAAGTCCAGAAGAATGCTGAGGGGGAAGAAAAACGTCATTCATAAGGAGTGAAAAGGCTGTCACAGCAAGATTCTCCCTTCTTCCCCTCCCTCCGTCTGTCATGCTGTCTCATTCTCTCACTCCATCCGTCTCACTGTCTGTTTCTTTCATGATGTGACGACGTAGTGAGATATTGAAAAGCACTGAAACATGATTAGTTTTCTCTTCTTCTATGCCAGTTATACTAACAACACGAAACAAGTTGAAAAATGCAGGAAACAAGGAGCGCTATCAGTTTTGGAGAATTATCTTATGTTTGCATCCAAAAACTCAGAGGGGTTTAAACTCCTCGTTTTAAGTTTCAAACAGAAAATGAAGTGCTCCTGTAAGAACATATCACGTTTCACTGTCGATTCAGGATCTGACCTGTCTGAAGCAGAAGAAAGCATTGCTTGTAAACTCATAACTCTGTGTTCTGAGACAACAAGGCTAGAACATGATGTATCCGCACGCTTGAATTTATAGCATTCAGACATGCATAAAGATGCACAGTGCGCAGGTGATAATTAAATTTTGTTTCACAGCTTCTGTTAGGTGATCATCTGTGTCAGGTCGTAAATGTCAAAACTTTTGTGATAAACATTTCACTTAACACTGCCCCTGGCCAGTTTCATCATAACTAAACTAAACCAGAGACGGCACGTAAAGCTGTGATTTGACATTATATTTCACATATAGCATGTACATTTTCATACCTACAGTGAGTACGTAACAAAGATATGAATAAAATCTGTAATCATGATGTGATTCTATAGAACTGTATCAATATCATAAAATATGTTTTATAAAAACGCAATTTAGAACCGTAAAATGACTAAACATGGCTCTTTTTGGTTAATGCACTGAATTAAGTGCCTGACATTCAAGGTACTTCATCACATTAATGCAAAAATCCTTCATGCACTAATACCTACAAGTAGTCCAGCTCACTGATTCGTAGGAAGGCCCACAGTCTGATATTAAAAAGGGACTCTCAGTATAAACAGTATAACAAATCTCTACCAGTAAAAAAAATATCTATCCTCTAAAGAGCAATAAAAGACACAGGGAAAAGGCACAAATTAGTCAAGCAAGTATAATGGGGAAATTTAAACAATAAAATAAATAAAACAAACAGACAAAGAAAGTAAAAACCAAGAATTAAAGCATCAGTCAAGAATTTAAAGTGTATGTTTTGAGTTGGGGTTCAGTGGCAGCAAGGTGTGTCAGTAA
>BRZM01000401.1:117911-227227 GCA_033238685.1 Lates japonicus | reverse complement strand
ACACATACACTGGTCTATATAAACACTGGTGTCAGAGCCTCTGTCCTGACCTATTGCACTGGACGCTGCCGACGCTCCGTGCCAGTAAGTTTGGTAGGAAATGCATCACAGAAAAGAGCGTTCCCCTCCAGGAAGCTCGTCACAGCGAGACCTGAAGTTCTGGGTTCCATTGTGTTGGGTATCCTGTGGGGAGCCTGCGACAGGAGCCCTTGTTTAATCCCTGCATAGCCTGGTGTACACAGTGCCATCCTGTCTGCAGACTGTGGGGCTCCATGTGTAAAAACTGCATATGTTTGTGTGCTGAACCCACTTTGCGGAAACGCAACTTTTGGTAATTTGCGTAAGACTACATTTCCAGAAAGAGCAGAAAAACCAAACAGTGGTCAAGGTTTGGCCTACATATGTCATCCTGCAGCTCACAGTGAACTGAACCTCCAAAACTGTGGCTGCAAAAGATGAAGAAGAGGAAGCAATACCTTTGATTTGCAGTGACACACAATCAAAGTGGTGTAATTAGAAACAACTTCTTTTGCAACCCCATAACAGCCACTGAGGTAGGAGCTGGTGGATCAATACCTACAGTCTTTCAGTTTCGTCATTTTCCCGTCCAGCGTCCACATTGTTTAAATAAAAGATGCACTTGTTGGTGTATTGCTATCTTGAGGCAGCACAAAGTGATTGTACAACAAAAAAACCCTGCTCTGAAGTTAATTTAAGGTGCGCATGATCAGGATAGTAACATGAGCACCTATATAGGCAGGTGCAAACAGGGACAAACAAACAAAAGATCAGAAATAAAAAGACACGTTGTGTAACATTTCCATGCATCATGGACGTTGGACATAAATGAGGACACATTACAGGTCTGATGCTGAACTGCAGGAGCTGACGAACCTAAACACACCAACAGCAGCGCAGGTGAGGAGAGATCAGCTGGCAGAAGAAGTAGCTGCAGATCCACCGGTACAATAACAATTCATCAAGTTGCAAGCACACCTGGCTGTTAAAGGGAATGGGACAGTCTGATTGTTAAAACACAGCCATAATGAATTAAAAGAGGTACAACCCTTTTTGTGTTTAGACTCTTAAAATAGAGACCCTAAGTTAGCTAGCTAGATTATTAATGAGTCAGTATCAGCTCTGAACCAAAATCTGAGGTATCATCCACCCGAAAAGAAGAAGGAGGTTCAACAGATTGTACATGAACATGAACCTAATGCAAGTCCAGGTCTGGAATAAACTTTCCATTGAGCTCTTTCATCACAGAGGAATCTGTAAATATCACGTGTTATTTTTCATGATTAAAAAAACAGGAAAACTGGATTTAAAACTCCAGTTTGCAGCAGAAACACATTGTAGTACAACCACTTATTGTCTTTATTTCATACTGTACTCACAGGCAGTCTGGTGTGTGATCAGCAGTTAATTTGCGTTTGCTCAACATTTTTCACATCCTCTGCGTTTCCGTTCGGGACTTTCTGTTACTGGAAACATATTCTGAGCCGGCCTCGTCACACTGGGACCTCAGTTTATTGTGATCTGACTGAGAGCACTTGAGACTTGACGTAGGACGACTGCCTAAAGGCCTGAACTGACAAAAGACCGGAGAGCAAAAAATGTTCAAGTCTCAAGTTTTGACTTGTTTAAATACTTGGCCTGGAGGACTCAGCTCTGGTGGTGATCAGTGACGTCTTGCAGCAGGAAATATAAACATTTTAGATACGTCAGGATATAGTCTCCATGTGGAAATGAAACTGGAGCCAATCTGATCATTAAAAAAAACCTTGAATAACCCAGATATTGTGGACTTTCTGGTTGTCATCATTCCAGGAATCAATGTCGGCCCAGTGGTTGCAGGAGTGATTGGAGCCAGAAGGCCTCAGTATGACATCTGGGGAAACACAGTGAACGTAGCCAGCAGGATGGACAGTACCGGAGTACAGGGAAAGATACAGGTACAGTACTGCAGTCACTCTTTTCCTTTCTTCTTCTTCTTCTTTTTATTTAACTACAGACAAAACAATCAGGCCAGAAAAAGAGTTCTGAGTTGGAAATCCAGGGAGCGTTCCAGCTGAAACTTCTGTCTAGGAACTTCTGAGTCTCTGAATCTTACCACCCAGCTATAGGAAGGAGATGCAGACAGATAAACTGTGGTCACATGACTCCTCCTAAAACCACAAACTGTTGAGCAAACGAGACATGTTGCATTAATAATGAACTATAGAGATGTTGGGAGGCACTTCTGAACTCTGGACAGAGCCAGATAAGTTGTTTCCCCCCTGCTTCCGGTCTTTATGCTAAGATAAACAAATCACCTGCTATATATTTAACATATTTACCATATCAATCTTGTCATCTAATCCTCAGCAATATAAGATCATAAGCCTATTTCCTAAAAGATCAGACTGCTCCTTTAATGCACAGACATAAGATTGATATCAAACTTAAAGTGATGAAGCAAACATTGAATTTTGGCTGCAGCCAGGTGTTAGAACGAGGAACGAGGAGATCTCTTTTCTTTCTTTCCTTTACCAACAAGAGCAATAACTCTTCACATCATGACTAACATCGTACCTCTGTGTTTCCTGTCCAGGTGACAGAGGACGTCTATCGTCTCATCACAGACTACTACGACTTTGTTTGCCGCGGCCAGGTCAGCGTCAAGGGCAAAGGTCAGATGCTCACGTACTTCCTGGAGGGGCGCAGGCAGGGCAGCAGGCCGTCTCAAACCCAGCAGCTTCAGCAGCAGCCCGGAAACGGCGAGCGCCGGTCGAGCGCGTTCACCCACGGCAGCGTGTGCACCAGGCTGAGCCCCGCCCCGACCGTCACCACCTACGCCACCATCAGGACCCCGAGCCCGAGCGTGGCCAAACCGACCGCCTCCACCAGCACCACCAGGTACCTGCCCTCTGTCCCCGTGGCAATGGTGTGACGGATGCTGTCTCCGTGGCGACCATGGAAAACAAGACGAATGACAGTGGAGGTGGGGAAATGGCACGGATGGCAACGAGACAGCAGCAGAGAGAAAGATCATTTTTAAAGAGGAGAAGTTGTTCTCCACTCTTCTTCTACTGTCTGTGCAACGCGGAGAGGCGGAGACACTGATCGTCCAACGGGAGGAGGCCTGAGCTCGGGCCCGGACGGTCGTTTAGGGACCGTGCGCGGCGGCCTCGATCGGACTCTCCCTCCACACCCGAGCCCTGTTTGTTGTTTGTGAACAGGACACAGGATGCTTTAGCCACGTTTCTCTGTAATCAATCAAAGGCCAAGGATGTCTCCAGGAAAAAAAATCAAAATAAAAAAACACATCGCAATGCACAATTGATAGTGTAGCACACAAGCCTCAAACACATCTGGAAATTCCTCTAACTTCTTACTTTAGCCCTTTTCTCTCAGTGTAAAACCAAATCAGTGCTGTTGCCTTAGCGACCACTCCTCACAATGAGTTTCTTGCCATTTTTTTTTTTTTTTTTTTGTTGCCTTTTAGATCCTTTATTGATTTATTGGACACCAGTTGAGATGAATTAACTCCAGGGGCATCGCTGTCCATCAGATCATATGTTTTTCAAGTGGATGAAGCCAAATGTAGAATTGTAAACATCAGTTAATGGTACAAACTTGCCAAAATATGACAGGGCATTGCCTTCGATTCATCATGTCGGCGATACAGTACGTTTCTGCCCCCCCCCCTTTTCACTGAAACCCTCCAATGGCACATGATTCCCTGAGCCGAGCCGCTCAGCGTCTTTAAGTGCATGATGCCACTGCTGCATTTCAGTTATGTTTGCTGTCTGTTTCCCTGTGATGCTTGACTTCCAGATTCTTCCTCGTCAAAGTGTAGCAATAAAGCAGTTTGTCTCCTCTCTCAGCCTCCTCACCCCCTACCCCTCCCTTGCATGCTGTAGCCAGCTGGATCCTATTTTGACCTGATAGTGTATGTAGCCAATAGAGTGTGCATAGCTAGCCACACCAGTCTGTATCTCTGTGGAGTTGAAGCATGACTTATAGAAATCTTATTTTCAGTATTGTGCGAGTGTGATTCCTTCCTCATGGAGTTATATTTAAAAAAGAAAACTTTTTTCTGCGTGCTTGTTTATTAAGAAATATTTTCTATCGTTGAGATATTCTGTTCTACTATTTTTATGAACTAAAAGCTGCTTTGCTAGAGAAAAGAAATCTCTCTCTTTACAAGGAGACACCCAAACCTCCGTGTCTGGCTTCCTCACACAAAATCCAGATGATTTATTTTATGGTATAGCATGCTACTCACAGTACGGCTTACCACAGCCATTAACTCTCCTCTAATCTGTTCTAGCATGCACTGCCTGCCTGCAAAGCCTGTGGCTCTTAACATGCATGCTTTGATGAAACATTAATACAGGCCCAAGCAGCGGACACACAGTGACTCTGGTTTAATGTAGTCCTCATGCATGCGCTAAAAGGTAGCGGTCCTCTTGAATGTAAGGTGCTTTCTTGACCCGTGTCTTCTTCTTCTTCTTCTTCTTCTTCTTCTTCATGAGCTCGGTGTGCGAAACCTTTTTCGAGGACATATTTTCAGGATAGTTTGACATCAGGCCGGGGGTTCCTTCCTCCTCCCCGCTCCTGCTGTAGTCAACAGGTAGCTGGATTATCAAATGTGCCAACCTATTTTCATAAACATATCAGAAACTTTTTTCGTGTTGAGCTGTAGCACAACTGAATGTGTGGCTACAGTTGTTGTGGATTTCCTTCTGTTGAATGCCTGTATTTTTACTGTTCCTTAACAGTTTTGTAAACTCAAAACGACGGCAAGTGTTGATTTTTGGGAGAGATTTATTTGGACACCATAACCTGACTGAAATGATGTTGTTGTACTTCTTATCATATTTCAAATAGATTTAAAGTCTATATAGTAGCTTGGATGCTTACTTTGAGTTTCTAAAAGGTTCAAAATGAGGATTTTTATACAGTTGCTTTAAACAGTTGATGGAAAGTTGATGGAACGGAGTTATGTACAATATTTTTCCTGTAAATTGGATATTTTCATACTGTATGATACGGGTTTCAATTGTTATATGTAGGTATTACTAGCTATTATTGTACATTGTAGAGTCTTTTTCAGAGATATATTATGAATGATCAGATATTTGTCAAGTTTTTTTGTTGAAGATGTATTTATTGAGATGTTTTATGTGAATGTAAATTTTGTTAAAGATGATATTTTATACTAAGTGTTTGCACTGCGATGATATTGACGTATTATGATTATAAAAATAAAGCCAGTGGGGACGTGTCTCCTGGAGTTAAGCACAACCCTTCCTGTGCTCATTCTCAACACACACACACACACACACACACACACAGTGCATATGGAGAGGCCATCAAACTCTGCTATTAAGTTACGTAACGGTAGAAAAACAGAGTAGCTGATGTAAGAAGTTCGGAGCAACATCGGGGTCAATGTCAGCCTGAGTCCAGCGGTGTTGTTTAGAGGGAGCCTCATGCTGATGTTATGAACACGTCTGCCACCAGAAAAACATGACGGCAGAGTTTCTGTACGTGGGTGGAGAATAAATACTGTACATGTGTAAATCACAAAAAAATAAACATCTGGAGTTTAGGTTGACTCATAAAGTTTGACGTCAGTTAAAAAAAACACAGTTTACGAGGGCGTATTTAAAACGATCATCAATAAATCTTCAATTTAAAAATAAAAAATCATTTCATAATGGTAAAAGAAAATAAAAATGAGAATCTTGACGTGTGTAGCACTTTTCAAAATAATGTTACAAACAAAAAAGAAAAAGAAAAACAAAGAAATGAGAGAACAAGAAATCATTAAACAACAGTAGCTTCATGTTGCAAATTCCTGCAACAGACCTGCCACATATTCAGACATACAGAGGTTTATTTACTTATTTGTTTGATAATTTTGATCAGATACAGTCTGAAATATCATCCTAACATTTCACTGTGTCCTGTTCTTCCTACGTACATTTGATCTGGACACTAAAGATGATGCAGATTAAAGAGAGGTGAGGATTCAGGACTCTTTATGGGGTTTCACTGGAGCTGGTCTCTGACTGTCTCAGAGCAGGTGTGAATAATAACAGTAATGATGGCTGACATGCACAGTATCAGGGCCTTGTTGTTGATTACACCTGTGGTGCTGCGTTTACTTAAGGTGTTATATGTATGTTTTCAGAAGCTTATAAAAAGATCTTTTTTCTTTTTATTGGCTGCATCATTAGACAGACAGACAGATAGATAGATTGATAGACTGATAGATTGATAGATAGATAGGTAAAACATCCTGAACCAGGTAGAAAACAGTAGAACAGGCTGTTAAAACCTGTGTCGGTGTGTTCTGATCTGCCACATCCAGTTAAGTTTAAGCCAAAGAAACTTCTTGGTTATAGTGAGGAAAAGGTGGTTTGCTGCGTCACTTCCTGTCTCTAAATGAAGCTGGATTTACACTTGACCTATTAATATCACCACTGCAACAACTGATGATTGAAGAGCTGCTTCACTCTCCACAATCTCCACCACAGGAAACTGAAGCAGCCCTAACTGACCAATCACAGCTCTTGCAGCTGAGCGTGGTCTCTCCATCGCTGCTTCCACCTTTGCTGTTGAGAGACGACGATTATTTATTATAAGACTGCAAAAAGAGATTCAGAGTTGGACTCAGGTGAGTTAGGAGTAACCCCCCTCCCCCCTTCATCCACCTCCTCACCCCCCATCTAACAAACAAACGAGGGGGGGGGGGGGTGTTCAGAGGAAAAAAGACAACAAAACAAATGTGGGGCGGCCTCATCATCGTGTGGAGCTGAAGTCCCGTCGCAGGAAGAACCGACTCCCAAACATTCATCAGTGATATGAAAATATGTGTGTGTGTGTGTGTGTGTGTGTGTGTGTAGTAAAAGCAACTGGAAGTGCGATGGCATGCGGAGCATCATGAGTGACAGGTTGTCATAACACAACAAGATCGTGCCCTGACATGAAATATAAAGTTGTATTTTCAGCGGTGAATATTAAATAGTCACACACACACACACACACACACCTCCCTCCCTCCCTCCTCCTCCTCCTCCTCCTTCTTTTCTTTGTGAACATGCTGATTTGTGTGCAATCTTTACAGGATGTCAATACTCACTTTTGTTGATACCCCAGACAGTAACAACAGCGAGTGTGTGTGTGTGTGTGTGTGTGTTTACCACCTGCTGGACCCTTGTGATTGTGATCAAACACAACCCCAGGCTCAGGAGTGCCAACGCAAACACACACACTCTGAAGAACTCAGCGGCGGGAAATGGGCCTTTACAGGCCTCGTTTGCAACTGTGGTGCAGGGGCGTCCATCGGCAGCCTGTGGAGTCGGAGGGGAGATAGGAGGCAGCTGGCCTTGAGGACCCAGGAACTCTGCAAGGTTGTGATGGTTTCTGCCTCTCCTCCTCCTCCCCTGCACTGCTTACCCTTGGCCCCTATTGCCATAACATCACTACTGTAAACCCTGCTAGATACAGACCACTGGGCCTTGGGACAATAAGCTTGCTTCCTCGCTGCATCTGTGCATGTATAACACTGTGGTCTTTACATTATACATTTGTGTTTGTGTATCTCTGTTGTATATATTGGAGGGCGCATTTTGTGTGTAGTGATCAAACAAGTAGTGACACATTTCAGCATCAAACCTGGCCACTAAATTGTAGCATCCTGAACAACTGAGACTACTTGAAGAACTCGCTAATGTATATCGGCTGCCCAGCTCAGGTGGGAGGGGAGTCCCAACACTCGCAGGCGCATCTTTAAGCCTTTTGTCAGAGGTCAGACGTGGCATGGGATGTGAGCAGCCGGAAGCAACCTCTCCCATTTACATGTCCGATGTCCAGATTGAGTTACTCTAACAAACTGATGATCAGCCTGTACTCACTTCATGCCAGAACACAATTACATTTGTGTAGAGTGAGAGAGCAGCCAAGGTTTCATGGCTCCTGTGCAACACATACAACAGGTATATCATTTACAGTACAGCCCGTTCAGATCAGGTGTGAACGCATTTCCCTTCATGTTGTTCTCTGCATCCAATGCTTCATATTTGCTTCAACTGGGAATTGCATTATAATTTGTGGCCTCATTATTGCTCAAACTGTTTCAAGTGTGCACCTGTCCCTTTCTAAACTATCCTCAATTATTCCCTGTTTTCTCTGTGATCTGGGGTTTTATATTAGTGGCTTCACTCACCTGCTGCTCATCCAACTCCACACCTGCTTGCAATCATCTCATCCAAGCTCCTGTTCAAATACCCCGACTACCCCTTCCTTTCGTCACCAGTTGTTCAACAAGCCTAAAAGGTTTGAAGATGACACACATGTATATATTATCGAACTACAGTTTGTTCTTATACTGTGCGTGTACGCGAAGACCAACACAGCACAGCACACTAACAGGCCTCTGGCGGCTGGCGGCCGCGGCAGCGGCAGCGGCTGGCGGCGGCTGGCGGCGCGCGGCAGCGGCGGCGGCAACGGCGGCGGCGGCGGCCAGCGGCGCGCGGCAGCTGGCCCAGCTGGCGGCGGCAGCGGCGCCCCGGCGGCACTTCGGCGGCGGCAGCGGCGGCGGCACGGCGGCGGCGCTGGCGGCGGCGGCGGCGCGGCCGCGGCAGCGCGGCGGCGGCAGCCTTTGGCGGCGGCAGCGGCGGCGGCGGCGGCACTGGCTGGCTGGCCAGCGCGGCGGCAGCAGCGGCGCGCGGCAGCGCGGCAGCGGCGGCGGCGGCGGCAGCGCGGCGGCTTCCGCGGCGGCACAGCGGCGGCGCGGCGGCAGCGGCAGCAGCCAGCTCGGCAGCAGCGCTTCAGCAACGCTGGCTGGCAGCAGCGGCAGCCGCCCGGCAGCGGCGGCAGCGCAGCAGCAGCGCGGCAGCAGCGCGCAGCACAGCGCGCTTCCAGCTTCAGCCAGCCAGCCAGCAGCAGCAGCGCTTCAGCAGCACAGCCGGCGGCACGGCGGCGCTTCGCGCGCCGCGCTGGCGCGCTGGCAGCGGCAGCGGCGCTGGCGGCGGCAGCGGCGGCGCGCTGGCTGGCGGCGCTGGCAGCGGCGGCGGCGGCGGCGGCAGCCAGCGGCGGCGGCGGCAGCATTACAGCGCTGGCACGGCGGCGAAAGTAGCGCTGGCGGCGGCGGCGGCGGCGCTGCCCCAGCCCGGCAGCCCCGCGCACAGCGGCGCCTTCGCGCGCTGGCTGGCTTCCGGCGGCGGCGGCGGCAGCAGCTGGCCTTTCAGCGGCGGCGGCAACGGCGGCAGCGGCAGCCCCACGCTGCGGCGGCACAGCTTGGCGCGCGCCCAGCGGCAGCCAGCAGCGGCGGCACGCCCGGCAGCACGCTGGCGGCGGCGGCGGCGGCAGCTGGCGGCGGCAGCGGCGGCAGCAGCGCTGGCAGCGCGGCGGCTGGCAGCAGCAGCAGCGGCTTCCTGGCAGCAGCTGCTTTAGCTTCAGCAGCGGCAGCGGCGGCGCGCGCGGCGCTGGCGGCGGCGGCGCGGCGGCGCGCGCGCTTCGCGGCGGCGGCAGCTGGCGGCGCGCGGCGGCGGCGGCTGGCGGCGGCAGCGGCGGCGGCACAGCCCCAGCGGCGGCAGCGGCGGCAGCGGCGGCAGCGCGGCGTGGCGGCGGCGAAGCTGGCTGGCGGCGCTTCGGCGCTTCCCGGCAGCGGCGCTGGCGGCGGCAGCTGGCGGCGCTGGCCCCAGCTTCCACGGCGGCGGCAGCCACGAGAGCTGGCGGCGGCGGCAGCTTCGAAGGCGGCGGCACCGGCGCGGCGGCAGCAGCTTCCTTCAGCTTCCGGCGGCGCTTCAGCGCGCGGCGGCGGCGCCAGCAGCCAGCGGCAGCGCTTCCGGCTCAGCCCTTCAGCGCGGCGGCGCGGCAGCGCTGGCCGGCGCTTCAGCAGCAGAACACAACCCCTGGCTCAGGAGTGCCAACGCAAACACTCACACACTCTGAGATAAGCGAGCGGGAAATGGGCCTTTACAGGCCTCGTTTGCAGCTGTGGTGCAGCGGAACGGCGTCCATCAGCAGCCTGAGTCAGAGGGGGGAGATCGGAGGGCAGCGACGCAGAGGACCAGGACGCTCTGCAGGGTTAATGATAGTTTTACTGCCCCCTCCTCCTCCTCCTCCCCTCGCACTGCTTACCCAATGACCCCCTGTGTCATAACATCCCTTACTGTAAACCCTGCTGGAATCTGGACACTGGAGCGCGGGACAATAAACACAACCCACCGCCAAACTGCATCTGTGCATGTATATAACACTGTTGATGTTCATGCTTTATATTTGTGTTTGTGTATCTCTGTTTGTATCCATGTTGGAGGGAGCGCATTTTTGTGTGTAAGTGAAGTCAAACAAGTGGTGAACTTGCAGCTCAACATCAAACATGTGCTACGTCTGTAGCATCCACCTGAGAACAAACTGAGGACTTCCACCTGAAGAACTCGCGCCGCTAATGTTTTGTATATCGGCTGCAGCTCAGGTGGGAGAGAGAGTCTGTTAACACTTCACTGTTACCATCTTTAAGCTGCTTTGTCAGAGGTCAGACATGCTTGTCGGATGCTTGAGCAGCTTCGGAAACAGCCTCTCCCGACACATGTCCGATGTCAGATTAGATTCTCTAACTTTCTGAAGCTGATGATCTGACACTGACACTCACTTCATGCCAGAACTGGTCGGCTGTGTAGAGGTGAGAGAGCAGCCAGGAGTTTGTGGCATCTCCTGTGTGCAACACATACAACATGTGAGTGTATCTATTCACCCCACCTTCAAGTACAGCCGTTCAGATCAGGTGTGAACACTTTTGACTTCCTTCATATTTCATTCTCTGCATCAAAAATCACTTCATGTTGCTTCTTCAAGTACATTATAGTTTATTTATTATCATTATTGCTGCGACTGTTTTCAGAGTGTGCACCTGTCCCTTTCACCTGGGCTGTACCTCCAGTATTCCCCTGTTTTCTCCTGAGTCTGGGTTTGTCTCGTAGGCGTGGCTTCACTCACCTGCCTCCCGGCTCAACTCCACACCTGCTTGCAATCATCTCATCAAGCTCCTGTTCAAATACCCCGACTCACCTTCCGCTCGTCACCAGATTGTTCAGCTAAAGCCTAAAAGGTTTGAGAGATGACACACATGACGACATATAATGTCAGACTTCACAGTTTTGTTCTTATACTGTGTGATGTGCAACGAGAAGACCAACACAGCACAGCACACACTAACAGATCTCCTCGGTGTTCCCCTCACACAGCAGGATTTTTGATCGTAAATATTCTTTAATATTTATCAGGGCGGCATCGATCGTCTTCGGAGCAGATCAGGGAGGGTAAAATCACTCTGAACACACCTCACACCACAGGAGATCATCTTTAGTTCTTTTACTAACTAGTTTTCTAGTGATTTGTGTCAACCAAGACTCTTGGTCCACCTGCAACCACTCACCCTTAAGACTGCTATCCCCTCCTCATCTCTGCCCACCTGTCCCCTGCCATCACCAGCAGCCTTCCCATTCCCTCATCAGTCCTTTGAATTCATCTCAACTTTTCCACACCACCTGTTTTTCAGGTGTGGACAGACTGAGGTCAGCTGATTCCCCCTGTTTCAAGCCAAAAAACACTAAGAATCACTGAGCGTCCTGGAACATCTACCGCTGGCAGATCATCCAAAGTGCAGACGTTTAGGCTATTTGCTCCACTTTCAGTCTCCCGGGGCCTTCAAACTGCCTGACTCAGAGTACAGTGTAGAGTTAAAGCACATGATTGTTTTTCAACATTTTATTAAATCCATATGCAAGGATACGCTTTCACTGTACAGAACGTTCTTCCAAGAAATTTTCATTTCACAACTGAGCTTTTGCACGGTTGTGAAACAAAACATTTCCTAGAGGTCTCAGACTACAGCCAAAAAAACACAAACGTCTCTTTTCTGATTAGTGGAGAGAAAACATCCTCCCACTAGACTGTTTCTCATCAGGGATTTAGAGTGTTATTCTTCGACTTGTACGTTGTGTTTTCCCCCTCAAGCTCATCAAGCACAGATACACACGGGGTCAATGAACTCCATGTTGTGTAAGAACAGCAGTGACCCTCACTAACCCTCTCCTACCGCTCCTGCATGTTTGGTCTCTTCTGAACGTCCACACTGATGGAATGTGACGAGCTGAGAGAAAACACCTTAAGACACGCAGAAAATGTCATAATAGCCTCCAAAACAGAGCGGATCACGGTCACCTGAGGTAAACTGATATAAGACCCTGTGAAAAACAGACCCGCATAACAAATCTTTGACCTGCTGATTTCACATCAACAACACGGGACGTCCCATCAACAAAACTACAACAATACATATTTCTCTAATCATCTATCCATGTAGAAAGTTTTGCGTTGAGAAATATTTGTCTCTACCTCCTCAGTATAACAGAGGTGAATGGGATTTCACTTGTAGCGCACGTCTTTCTAGAAACAACATTTTGGTTTCTTAGGATAATCCACGACTGTGTCAGCAGGTTTTGACAGACAGAACAGCAGGTTGTGTGGATTGTCCAGGTTACATGATCCCATGGGAGGATGTGGAAATACAATGTGTCCACGCATTTTAAGCTTTTCATGTGTCCCATAACACTGTTTCAATTCAGCTAATTTCCACACAGTTTTGCTTTGAATCCATGATTCTGTTTAATTAACAGAGTACAGTCCTTAGTGTTCAATGCAAGGAAATGCGTATCTTTTATCTAATTTGTCTGCTTCTCATCGTCCAGTCTCTTGGAGTATGAGAGGGTCGGGCTGCTACTTCTGTGAAACATTTCGTTAAAAGACTTACGAACCACTAACCACAAACTCTACTGGCTTGCATGCTACCAGCGTTAGAAATAAATAAGCTGTCAAAAAAATCAAAAAATCTCGGAGGTTACAGGAATGTGTGGACTAAGTAGAAACAAAGCATTAGGTTACTTAAAGGGTCAGTGTGTGGGATTTAGTGGCATCTAACAGTGAGAACACAGATTGACAGACCCCTCCCTTTCCAAGCGTGTCAGAGAGTCTACGGTAGCCGTCAGGTGACAAAATGACACCGACTACCGCGTCAACTCATCCGGTTGCACACTGGTCCTGTTAAGAAATGTATTCATACACTGTTTGCTGATACCAGGCTGGTTCTGGATGTTGTTTCTGCACATGCAAGTTGTTAATGAATTTTGTTCATCTTGTGGGGAGCAAATGAACATTCACCTTGGCATCAGAAGTGTCAAAGTATCTGTAGCTGGATATCACGTCCAGTTTTTCTTTTGTTATTCAGGTGGACACTTCCTTTACCTGTGCCCAGATACGAAAGTATCTAAACTTTTTCTTACGCTCTGCTTTCTGCTGACAGTGAGAGACTGAAAGTGAACATCGTGATCCCTGTTCGTACAGTTCATTTGACCCCCTCCTTTTCAGCACGATCACTTGACACACTTTCTCCTTTCAGACATGTCTGGATAGTTGATTTGTTTCAAAGCGTACCCGGGCCTTCACGCTTCATAACTCTGTAGAGAATTGTTCGCCAAAATTAGCGAAGTCACATTTCTCTCTTGGGGACGATAAAGATGAAAGTCAGTCAGACATCGACATTACAAAGAGTGGCTGTATATGATCTTTCAGTCTTTATTTACTGCTGTGAGTCGTTTGATCTGGATGTTCTGGACGGGCTGTTCCATTGTGGACTGAAGGAAGGATCTACAGACACAGATTTAATGGGAGGGGAGGAGGAGAGGGAGGGAGGGTGAGTAGAGTAACAGTGGAAGCTTGAATGGAAAACTCCATTTTCTTGCACGCGGACATAATAATGGTAAATCCTACCAACACAGCTCCTCTGACCCATTCATGAGACAGTTTCCAGTTAACTTTGCCAAGTGCAATCCTCTGGCTCGGACTTCCTCCTACTTCTCATTAGAGCCACAACGAAGAGAGGGAAGCACTGCAGCTAAAACACAAACACACACAGACACACACACAGTCACTCAGAGGGAGAGAGAGAGAGAGAGAGAGAGAGAGAGAGAGAGAGAGAGAGGAGGAAACTAAACACAATGGATGCTGGCGCATGGGAGCCTGGACTTCCTGGGTTTCCCACACACAAGTGTACAATCACAAGCTCACAAACATATACACTAAATCGGAAAACACACTGTCGCACACAGACACACACACACGTGAACCATCACACAAGATGCCCAGACACTGGGGTCTAACGAATAAATCCATCCCCCCATTCACAACTTTTTAAAAATGGCGAGAGCGGCCCAAGACTCCTCTGCCTCGAATGACCCCGGCTCTGTTTCAATGTTTTTCTCCCAGACCCCTCGATCTACGATCTGCGCTGCCCGTTTAATAAGACATGGATTATCTGATTAAGGGAAATCTTGTGAGAAGGAGAGGAGGAGAAGAAAAAGAACAACTTTGCTGGGGGATTAGCGTCATTGTGCCCGCTCACATCACATTCCTGGCCGCTGATTCTCAGCTCTGGGAGAGGACGCTGGTTCAACCGGACCACGTCACCTACGTGTCCCAGGACCAGAGAGGAACAATGCTGGTGCACGAACCTCCATCTGCACCAGTAAATCAGATACAAGTCATCCCACAAAACACAAACACAGGTGCAGAGACGACACACAATGATGTAGACGTGTGTTAATGTGGAGTTCAATCTGCGAGATGAGCTGTCCACCCCAGTGTCCAAACCCATGTTTCCTTTTCCAACCCAAAATACTAAAATATAAGATAGGTATGAGTTTCTGCAAAGTTTTTAGAAGTAGAGCTGAAATAATATCCAACTTTTTTGACACCTGTGTGATCACTTAAGTCGGTTTTCAAGCAAAAGTACCAAACATGACCTGGACCAGCTTCTCAAATGTAAAGATTTGTTGCTTTTCTTCATGTTTTCTAACATTATATCAGCTGTTTTTACATTTACACTGTTGTTTCAACTAAATAAACAACTAAAGAAGTCACCTCTGGCCTTAGGCTAGTCTTAGCTTTTACTTAAACCATTCATTTGTGTTTTATAGATCAGTATCAGTGCATTAATAAAGATACTTTTTAGGTTGTATATGATCTGCTTTGCCTTATAGATCTTCAATTCATAGGTAACACAACTTTAATGGGTCATTCAACCAATAAACTGCTGCAAGAACATTATTTAACAACTTCTTAACTGTCTTTAAATGCTGATATCACATAGTGTTTTCTTACCTACCTGCAACAAAGTCCTTTGAATGTACAGGACTGTAATTAAATCTTCAGCCTGTGCAGCTACACACAGGCCTGTCGTATTGTTTTTATTGCCTCAGGTTCTTTTTTTCTTTTTTCTTTGCCCAGGCGACTGCCTTGCATCTCATGACAGTGGGCTGACCATGGTTTCTCTTTAAACTGACTTTCAGAACAGGTTTCAAATATTTGTGGTATACTAATAAAAGGTTCTTTCAGCTACAAAAGTGAAGATGTTAAGAAATGGCTGCGCATGACTCACTTTTCTGAAGGAGCCGCTCTGATGAAAGAACTTGTAAATGTTGAGAGAGAAAGTTTAGTCTGAACAAAACGATCTCACCACGAGGTCCGGCGTCTGCTCTGGAGCTTTTGACTTATGCTTTTTGTCTTCCTCAGCAGACAGGAGAGAGTGGACAGTAAACCTTAAATTTCACCTGCTAAGGTGGATTATCAAGTGCTCTCAGGGATGATATGACAAAGACCTGGGCAGCATTGGCTTCTGAAGAAGATCATGTGATGTGTCAGAAAGCTCCAGAGCAGCCACTGAATGGAGCTGCTGGTGAGATGACACATGATTATAAGACAGCAGTAACCCACTCTGCAGTAGAGCAAATTATTTAAACATCTTGTGCTTACTGCCTCTCTAACGTTACACCTAACTCTGCTGAGTGTCTGCTTACAGGTGATGGAGGCACATACAGCCGTGCATGTTATATATATATATATATATATATGTACAAACGTTAACCTCAGAGAACCTCTGGGTGTTGGCCCGTGTAGTATTCACGCAGGTGTGCATTCTTTCTGTGGGTGTGATTTCAAACAACCATGTTTTCCTGAGCTCATCTGTCGTAGATACCCCCCTTTTTTACGCCCACCAAAGGGCAAGGTTTAAATCACCATAAATGGATCCTGGTGGGTGTGTATGTGTGTGTGTGTGTGTGTGTGTGTGTGTGTGTGCTTGCGTGTGTGTGTGAGCAGCTCCTGAGACAACAAGACTGTTATTCCCGGCTCTCTTGTCAAAGGTAAACATTCCAGTCTTGGGACGTTCAATGCCAAGCGCTGTTTGATCTCCATCATGTGACATCTGAAAGAGATGGGAAGCCCCCCCCCAACACTCACCTCCTCACCACCACCCCACCACCCCCCTCTCCCCACTTATCATCACTCTCCCAAAACACAAACCCTGCAGCAACTGTACGAGGGATTTGTGGTCTTGGGGCTCGCGGCTCTGGCGCATCCCGCTGTGTACATGTGTTTTTTGAAAAAGTAGGTCTGTCCCTGACCTGAGATAACTCGACTCTGTTTGACCACTCTGCCTCTGATCTGAGAGCAGGGAGGAAAAAAGACCCCCCCACCACCCCCATGTCAGCCAACACATGTGGCTTCTCCATGAGAAGACTTTACAGGTTTTAATCCATGTCTCATGTCTCTCCTTCTTTACATCAACCTACTAATCACACAGATGATCCCATGCTTTGCTTTGCTTCACCCAGTCAGCCATATGAGGCCATATCATAAGATATCAGGGCTTCACACGCCAGCCGAGGCCCTTATGGATTCTTTTTTATGGGTTTTAAGGTTAAGGAGCGCAGTCTATTAAAAAAATATGAGAATGAATGTCCTGCCAGCGGCTGCCCTCCACCCGCCTGAAGCCCTCGTTACCGCACAAGGACGCAGGAGTGCAGACGTCACTCTCAAATCACAGTTTAGCTGAGGACAGACGGGGCCCAACAGACTGAATGTACATCAAGGCACATGTGACTGTAGCTGTAAAATTCAAACTCTAATGGCAGTACATTATTCTGGCAGCTGTAGGAGAAGTATTAAGCAGAACTGCTCCATTTACAGGTGCATTTCATCTCATTCACAGTGATAAACATTCAGGCATTAAAGGTACAAGTATTCACTGGGAGAAGGTAATAATATATACCTAAGTAGTACTGTTCCTACTTGTACTTCACTTCCTTTTATGGCTACTTATACTCCTGCTTCTGATCCACATTAACGTATCAGTAAAAGTACTAATGTATAAGTACTTTTACTTTTATGTAAGTGCATGCGGTCGATATGTCCTGACTTGAACCACCTGCTCCTCATCATGTGCAGCCACCTGTCATGATGTCCTCCGGTCTCCTGGGGACACATGAGGAGGATCCATTAGCTGAAGAGGGCTGTGGTGTACAGCTGAAAGCTCAGGAAACAGCTATGAACATATCATAAAAACAACTTTTTACTTTCTTGAATGTAAAATCATCAGCTGTAATGTAACTAAGTGCAGCTGTCAAATAAATGCAGCGGATTCCAGCCGTTTTAAAATGTAATGGAGTATTTCAGTGGCGTTCAAGTACCTCGAAAATGTGCAGAAGTGCAGCACATGAGTGAATAAGTTCCCCCCAGTGTAAACTAATGTTTAATGATGAGAATGGGAGCGTTCAGTTACGCAGTGAAGGACTTCCTGTTCAGTGAGAGTGAGAGAAAACAAACATCTGGACTTCCTGTAGGACAAACTGTATAGGCTGCACATGAGCACACGTCACGTTTTATTGATAGAATGATCACACACTCAAGATGTGCAGCCAAACTTTTCTTCAGCCCTCTCAGCGTTTGTTCATTTCTGCCCAGTGGCCGAGGAAGTACACTGAGTCTTTACTTAAAACAGTAAAAACACAGTGTAAAAAGTACTCCATTACTTTTTGAGTAAAAGCCCTGCAGTCAAATGTCGCTTGAGTAAAAGTACACAGTATTATCAGCAGTATGTCTCTTAAAAGTACTCACTGTGCAGACTACCCTCTTTCAGAATGCGCTAGTGGAAAGTAACTGAGTATATTTACTCAAGTACTGCACTTGCGGTAGTTTTACTTTACACGAGAAGAGGTGCACACTTCATTATACTGTACTTTCTACTCTACTGCATTTACCTGAGAGTTATAGCACTATGCTAGTTATTTGCTAAAGTAAAAGTACTCCATATGCACACTATAGAGTACAATAATGGGAAGTAACTACACACAGTACCGTACTTTACTACAGTTTTAAGGTACTTTACTTGGTTCTATCCGTTTTATGCTGCTTTAGTTTTCAGTTCCACAACGTACATATTGCATTTTTACATGAGTATGTTCATCTGAGTACTTTAGTTACTGTGTAACTTTAAGATTCTGTAAAGGAAGTTGATTATGCAGTGGATAAAGTAGTTGTAACACCAGCAAGATGTACTTAAAGTAAAAAGTACCTGTGATACAAAATGGCTCCTCTTAGAGCGAATGAATGTGTAAGAAGCAGTTTGCTGCTGTAGCTGGACAAATGGAGCCAATTATAACAACATCATGTAAGAACAATGTAACAGAGTAACAAAGTGTAATCTATTACTGTACTCAACTGAACAAACATGAGGATGCAAAGTCACTTGTAGTGACATAAAAGTACTGTGTAATGTGGAATAAACCGGGAACACTCAAGTTAAAGAAGTACAAACAAGGTAATTGAGTAAATGTACTTAGTTACTTCCCCCCAACTGGGGGCTGTCACGTGAGAGTAACCGTTAACACCGGTTGACAGATGATGCAATCATATAAAGCAGTTACATGAGGGTTGATCACACTGATGGAGCCGGTTGCATCAGAAAAATCAAAGTGAGGAGGTAATTAACTGAAGTTTGGAGTGTGTGTGTGTGTGTGTGTGTGTGTGTGAGGATAAATCGGGGTGTACGCGCTGAGATCAGAGTTTTTTTTTTTTCTTCGTCCTTTTGCAAATGGAGGGAACATTATCACACGGCTGTCTGGGGTCAGCAGTGACAGGACACCAAATGCCTCGCAGCGAGTCGTGAAAACGTGCGTGTCGTCCACCGTGGGACGTTCAAAGCCTCCGGAGAGTGGCGATGCGAGGGGACGTGTCTGCGGCCATGTCAGCTCAGCCCCTCCACCCCCTCTCCCCTCCTCCCTCACTATTCAAAAAAGCTTTGGTCTATTATTATCCCAGGAAACGGGTAATTACGACGGGACATCTCCTGGACCCGAGCCGGGCTTCAGTGGAGCGAGCGAGTGCGCGCGGGGAGGGGATCGCATACCGCAGAGTCCCGAGCCCCCCTTTGACTCACTGGCGTAAATGGTGACCCTCATTTGCTGCAGCTATTTTTTTTTACACACACACACACACACACACCTCGCGACGCACGGATGTCAAATTAGAGCAGCTGGTTCGCTCGCTCTCAGCGGGCCCCAAGCTCTCCGCGCGCAGCGTGGGCGTGCGTAATTTGCGCTCATTATTAGTCCCCCCCCCCTCCCTCTTTCTCGCAAAAGTTGTGTAAGAAGTTCGGGGGAGGGCAATTAATGGAAAACACTCATGAATAGGCAACGTTGTCTCCGCAGAGAGCAGCTCATCTGTGTCAGAGCGGGAAACAACCGATGAAATCAGCTCCCGCGTGACACTCTGCGAACTTCTTCTCATTTTAACTTATGAAAACAAACGCGGGGAATCGAACCCGCAGCCTGTGTGCCGTTACTGTAATCTGCAACAATGTGGGCTATGGTTAGGTATAGCACCCGGGTGAGAAAAAAACAGGACGGGAGGGGGCTGGGGGTGGGGTGGGGGGGTCCTTGATTGCAACATCAAACACTGGTGTCGTCACTCGTCGGCGATACGTGCAAGCACCGCCTGTTCCAAAATAAATATTGACGTGACTGTTGTATTCAAATGGGACAGAGGCGGGCCAATCACAGCCCATCGTATCATTACACCTTCTTTTCAGAAATCATTCATAACGCCGATGCGTCAAACACTCACAGAGGACCCGGCTATAAATACGGCTGCGCGCAAGGCACAGTTAGACATTTTCCCAAAATCAAACGAAAGACACAACTGAGCAAGAACCGTGGGAATCCGGCTCATTCCTCTGATTGTCTTCTCTACCTTGCTCTGCATTTTTATATTCTATATTTAGTCTCCAGCTCACTATGTTGGCCATGGATGGATTATATTTGAAGCACGTCGTGGTGGCAGCGTTGTGCTCCGTGCTGGCCACAGGGACGCTGGGGTCCCCGGTGGTGGGGCCAGAGCCGATCCGATGCGCCCCGTGTACTCCGGAGAAGCTGAGCCAGTGTCCAGCGGTGGCGCCCGGTTGCGCCGAGGTGCTGCGGGAGCCCGGCTGTGGATGCTGCCTCGCCTGCGCCCTGAAGGCTGGGGAGCTGTGCGGGATCTACACGGCGCCGTGCGGCTCCGGACTGAGGTGCACCCCGAGACCCGGCGACCCCCGGCCGCTGCACTCCCTCACCCGGGGACAAGCCGTGTGCACGGAGAGCACGGAGCCGGAGCCGACCCCCGAGCCCCAGACTCAAGGTAGGCCTATCACCTCCACGTTTCTGCATCTGTTTTACCACTTTATAACCCCCCCCCCTCCAAAAACACCTGTCTTGTCTGATCTGAACCCATTTCCAATCAGTCCTGCTTCACATTCATCCAATTTCCTCCTTCCAGATCAGGGAGAGCCAGAGGCTGAGATGGACAACACTGCCATCGTCTCGGACCCCGGCTCCAGCCACTACCTCCCCGGCCACAGTAAGCCCTACGACCCGCGGGCTGCCGCTGACGCTCAGGAGAGCATGAAAGCCAAACTCGTCGCCATCCGCAGGAAACTGGTGGAGCAGGTGAGACACGGAATCAGAATCAATCAGTGAAATCCTCAGCGCTGATATGTTGCTTAAAAGTTTTTTCGGGGGGCGCTCAGGGAGGAGGAGCACTGCGCCACAAGGGGGAGCTCGTGTGCTGTTTGAGAAAATAAGACACAGCTAGAGAGTGGGGATGCTTGTTATTACAAGTTTTATATGCAGTTTGATGTCAGCCCACTTGTTTGCTGATGATAAAGCAGAGTTGATTATTATTCCCGTGTGCAGCCACAGAGCTCAGTTAACCCTTCTCTCACCTGCTGCCTCTCCACAGGGACCCTGTCACCTGGAGCTGCAGAGAGCCTTGGACAAGATTGCCAAATCCCAGCAGAAACTCGGGGACAAGTTAACCAGATTCTACCTCCCCAACTGTGACAAACATGGGCTTTACAAACCCAAACAGGTTGGTGTCCTCAGCAGAATGTGTGTGTGAGAGTGTGTAGCCAAGATTATGTCAACCACAGAATGTGTGTGTGAGAGTGTGTTGCAGGCAGGGATTTGTTTGCACCTCAGAGTGTGTTTTGTTTGAGGGTGATGTCAGTCAGTAAATGCAGCATGACCGTACATGTGTGACCGGACAATGCAGTGTAAATGAAACGAATCGTTTTCTGATTCTGTTTCCTGCAGTGTGAGTCCTCCCTGGACGGACAGAGGGGTCGATGCTGGTGCGTGAGCTCCTGGAACGGCAAGAAGATTTTAGGTTCGGCCGACCTGCCCGCGGACGCCGAGTGCCCTTGAAGGGATCAACCACTGATGCAGATCTCACAGAAAAAAGAAGAAGCAAGCCACTGATTTTTTCCTTTTTTGATAGCTGTTTATTTATTGATTTTGTCCATGGTGGTGTTTAATTCAGGTACACTGTCATTGAGGGACTGTGGGTCCCCTCCTTCCTCCCCCTCTCCCCCTTCAAACACCCGTCCCAAAGAGAAAAAAAATCTATTTTTGTTTTTCTGAAAAGGAGATTTTAATATTGATGCATTTACTTCTACTCTTCAGCCTTATTTATTTCAATGTTACTGCATTATTTGTAATTATTTCATGAGTATTTATATCATTTTTTGCCTTATTGTTATTATTATATTATTTTTGTGAGTGTATAAAGTGTATATATGTATCTTGGCCCTGAGTAACTCCACTGCTGAGTTGAGCTCGCTCTACCCTTAAGGAGTTTTCTGGAGGTTTGGTTTGTGACAAACCAAGCAAGAACAAAAAGCACTGAGTGACCAAATGTATTTCTAAATGTTGTTTTTATGATCCATTTTCACATTGTTGCCATTTGTTATGTCCTCTTTTTTTTTGTTTGTTTGTTATTGTCTTTTTTATTTTCTGACGTCACACACGATCAGCTCTTGTCAGCGAATGCAAAACTCTCAGTTGGGAATCCTTAAAACAGTCTCAGAAAACATTTCCCATGGTTCCATGGGGCTGCAGATAGCATGACAGGAGGTGCCTCCCTGCGCTGCCTCTCAGACGGGTATTTCTACATTTACCTACCTCCAATATTTATGTGTCTGCTGTCAGTTTATGTTGTTATATCTGTCAAAAAAACAGAAAAAGACTTGCTATTTTACTTTACATGTTGCTGTTCTCTCTGACCAAGAACACATGACCACAAAGAGCAAGTCCCACAGTGAACCATGACGCGCTCTGCTCTATCTACATGCTGCTGTTGGAGAGAGAATTGTTGTTAATGTGAGTCTCTTCCAAACTGCTCACTCGTGTGTATGTACACTTTTTTTGTAATTGAGATGTAATGTAAGAAAAAAAGGTGATATATTTAATAAAAACATTAACCTCAGCTATGCGGCTCTGGCCTCTCTTTCACCTGAAGAAGGTTTATTTTGTGCACAAACATCCATAGGTGGCAAAACATGAGGATCATAACAGCTTCATCAGGATGTGATTGTGAAAGTCTGTGTGTGTGTGTGTGTGTGTGTGTGTGTGTAGATGCGCTCCCCGGACCCGCATTTATTTCTATTTCCAGCGTGTTTGTGTGCAGTGTTATCACGGTGATCTAAAGTGGAGGCCCTTGTCTAACTTTAGACGTTTCGCCGGGACATGCAGCTCTGCGCTGCCTTTTGACCCGCTCTCTGTTTGCCTTGGTCGGGCACAGGAATTCTGCCTCAACCTCCCATGCCCACTGCCAGCCTGCCTGGCACCACCAGATTTATTTTTATTCTTTACAAATTGAACCTGCGCTTTATCCCTATTGACACATTCCAAGACTGAGGGGAGCCTGATTGCATTCAAGGACTTCAACAGGAGCAAATTTATGTGTTGATTGCAGCGCAGAAATTAAGCTGATGAGAGGACGGTTGTGAATTAACAGCAACCTGAGTCGAAAAACAAAACCTCGGAGGCGGCATCTTTAAAATGTGTTCACTTTTATTTAAAAAAAGACATTAAATACAAATTATATTTTGAATCAAAATCATTTCTTTTCTCTGTGTGATTTCTAGTTTAGTATCATGAAAAGCTTGAATCAAAATAACTCTTTGAAGGATAAACTTGAAATGAAAAAAACAAAACAAAACACATTTACCCGTGAACAGAGAGATTTCTTAATGTGACCAGCAGGGAAAAAGAACAGTAATAAAAAAAATAAAAAGTGACGTTACAGGAGTGTGACCCTGGCTCTGCACTAACAGACTGAGGCGGGATGGCTGGGTGTGCATGGAGAGAAATGACTTAGTGAGAGGTGAGAGGTTCACTGGCCTGAAGAAGAAGCAGTGAACTAAGATGACCAGAGACCTGAGTGTCTGACTGACACATATTTTTTTTCTTTCTGTTTTTTTTTTTGCCCCAGAGGCTGAAACTTGCCTGCTGGGCACGGAGCTTAAAATGACACTGCTGAGCAACAGAAGGAAGAAAAAAAAAAGGTTCATTAAAAAATATAACATTCATTAGTGATTATATTCCCCAAAATACACTGAATCATATAGACTTTGCTGTGCAATCGGTGAGTCACTGAATTGTTCATAAGAAAACCTAGTTTGGATCAGCTTATAATTCTTTCTTAGATAAATAATTTTTATTTTTAAGTACTGTACATGATGTCTAGTCAGACACATAGCTGGCCAGGAAATAATAATAATAATAATATATATAAAAAGACACACTTACAAATATCAGGGAGGGAATAGCTTAAACATTTGTATGTATGTTCCTCCCCTTACATCAAGTCTTTGAATAGATGGGATATAGCACCAACAGGCTGGTTGTAAGTTGCTGCTGTCTATTAAAAAGGAAGTGTACAGCCGATTTCATGCTACCAAGCTACTGGGCAAGCATTCTTTGTCGGCACTCTCTCCACTTTTCAAGTCTTTACACAGGATGTGGGAGAGCATCGGGCAGGAAGCTCCTCGGGGAGGACCAACGCCTCCTCCCTCAGACCCCCTACCACTTGTGTGAATGCATATTTGGTGCTGTGTCCACCTTGTGGAGATTTGTTGGCATACGATCATACGAGCATTTTTCAAAGAAACAAAAACAACAACGACAAAAAAAAGAAAATAGTTGCATTGAATGGAAAATTTCTGAGGGGTGTTCGCTAAAGTTCGCTGTCAGAAGTCCTGGTGTAGCTTCGTTTTTCTTTTTTTTCCTTTCTTTCTTTTTTTTTTTTCCTCTCAGGTTATTATTGTTTGCTTACAGTATCACACTGTTTCATCTGACATTACCTCCAGGGAAAGGTATGCAGATGCAGATAGGTCCAATTGTCTTTAACTGCATGCATTGACGAGTAGCGGCGCAGCTAAAGTGCTTTAAGTGCTTGTGCTTGAAGCATAAGGGCAGCTGGCACCTGCGGCAGGGCGAGACGGTCACACCGGACCCCACCCCTCCGTTCAACAAGTCTACACCAGGTTGCACCACTGACAGGAAGAGGACCGGAGGTGAGCAGGGTGCTGGAGCTGGGTGGTGGAGGAGGAGATGGTGGTGGGGAAGAAACAGCTCAGGTTAGTGGGTGGGTTGGAGGGACAGGATTAGGCACAGACAGGGACCTCAGCACCGGAGCTTGGTGACGGACAAAGGGGCGAGGACGGGGCGAGGACACGGGAGAGCAGGTTGGAGATTCAGTGTGACCAGGGACATGGATGTGGACAGGAACAGCAGGGGGCAGGAAAGAGACAGAGGACAGACTAATCTAACCAAACTGTTTCCTAAGACTGTAGGGCTGCATGTGAGCACCTCAAAATAATACTCCACCAAACACCGACCCTCTGAGCCTTAAATACTCGCCTCCTGTCAGATTGAGAAGTGGCTCTGAAAAGCCTGGAGCTTGTGAGCTGTAGTTAGCCTGGATTCACTGAAGTTACAACAGATGGCGTCACAGAGAAGTGTCAAAATGTGACAAACTTCTCAAAGCTCTGCTGCAACATAATCCATTCCTCCACAGTCTACACATAAGGTTTATGTTCCATATATTCATACTGTTGCCAAAATATGGTTAAATACGCAGTCTACATATGGTGCTAGCACAGTTAGCTTTACCACGCTTGCTTACATCTGTAACAAACTTCAAATGTCTTCAGCGTCTTCAAATAATCAGACTGAATTACCATTTCATGTTTGCATTATTTTCTTTTTAGGAAATGGGATTATATCCCGAAAAGTAGCACTTGTTATTTCTGTAAACCGTTGAGCTGCGCCCAGCTCATCTACACCACGATTTTCTGGCTTTATAGCTCAGAATCTTTGTGGAAGTAGCTGACTTTACATTTTTCGTGAAGCTACCAGCGTACAGATCAACAGCGATGAAGGAGCCGTTCCAGAAGTTTGTGTGTGTACAGCTGCTGCAGCTACAAACATTTCACAGACACTTTCCAGGCCTGAGGGGGGGGCGAGTGTTTGATACTCAGAAGGTAGATTTTCTGTAAAGTATTCGTTTAGTCGGGGACCACAGAGGGTGAAGGAGAGAGGCGGCTTGGAGAGGTCGTTGGTTTGTTAAGGCACTGTAACTGCCTCCGTTCCCCTCCTAAAATTAGGGAGAGGGACGAGCCAGAGGCAGCAAGGAGGGCCACCGCTGGATAAAACGTCAAAGCCCTGCCGTCCCATAATCCTTCACTTCAAAATGGACCCTGAGCCAGAGAGCGACTTTCTTTTTTTTCTGCATTGTTTGATGGAGCAGGGAGGGATGGACAGTCTGACATCTCTAAACTGAGCTTAGTGACAAACAGTATTTACACAAAGCGCCCACTCACTCGTTGTGTTGCACAGACATGCAGCTGTGCACACGTATATGTTGGGCAGGTGCTCACACATTAAGACACACACACAGTTACACACTCACACACAGACAGACAGACACATAGAAATGGTGGTGGTGCGGTTTTTGGGGTCACAGTCACAAACAAGTCCTCTTTAAAGTGAGTGGAAAAGTCCCTCCTTCCTCTCTCTCTAAAAGAATAGTGCAGGTGATAGGATTCTCTCTTTCTTCCCCTTCTCTGTCAGCTTTCAGCTTAATTTTTTTTTGTTTAAAGAAAGGATAGAGGTTCCCTAAGCACAGGACAGATAGCTGTGATGGACAGGAGGCTTAGCCGGTCGCCGAGGCTGCGCTCCACCCTTTCCCCCTCCCCTCCCCTCGTTCTCCCCTCATCCCCTCCCTCTCCGACAGAAATGGGACCTGAAATCAAAGGTCCAGAGCTCCTTCAAATGTTTACATAAAACTACATGCAAGAGCAAAGTAGCCTCTCTTTCTTTCTTACTCTCTGTCTTTCTCCCTTCTCTCCCCCTCCCCCCTTATTCGCTGTCTTCCTCTCTCCGTCCACTCGTCGTCCCTCCATCCTCTCATTTGCTCTCCAGGTTGTAGCACTGCGTCTCGCCCCGCTCCCTGCCATCCAAGCCGGGCAGAGGCTGCCCGTATTTGTCCACGCACCAGCAGTATCCCCGCCTCCTGCCTTTGGACGGACGACACTGCAAAGAAAGAAGAAGATTTTTTCTTTTTTAGTGGTGCAAAAGCTGCTTGTTTGCTTTTTACCGAATCTGTTTGCCATGCAGAGATTAACGTGTGCAGCCTTCAGCGAGGAGGATTGTGCAGACAGGTGGCACCAGCAGGACACAGACGAACACACAAACATCAGTCAGCCAGCTCTGACTTCCAGCTTCAGTTCAAAGTCAGGAGGGAAAGACTGGAAAGTAGCGGGGGGACTTATCACTTTGAGACACATTGTGAAAACAGATTAGTGTTTCCAGGGTGAGGAATTATTATCCTGACACAGCTTTATCAACACCACCTTCACTGTGTGTGCATGTGTGTATTATAATAACACTCAATCTCTCTGTTGGCTTTTAGATTCTGGATGCTTTTCAGGAGGCCAAGTCATGCCTCAGCAGAACTCTAATAAGACAAACATCTCATCGATCATGGACAGGAATGTTCTGCTGCATGTAAAAACTGCCTCTGAGTCTTTTATTAGATAAACACAGAAGATGATGGAGCTGCTCGCAGATAATAAATGTGTCAGGATCAGAGCGGGACGGGCTGGTTCAGGCATCCACGTGCAACCAGCGTGCTGTTGAGTTTGTCCCGTTTATGAGCTGTGCGGCAGTTTATTTATCAGGCTTATGTGCTCCTGACCAGCGGGGGTAAATGATGAGGAAGCAGATCATTTTTGATAGCGAGGGGCAGGGAATGAGGAACGCTCTGAGTGAGCGAGAGTGAAGGAGTGTGAAGGTAAACATGGAGTTGCTAAAATATTTGCCAAGGCCAGTTGGAGGGCTGCAGGGAAACCAGCGCTGCTATTCTGGGAAGCTGGCAGACACTCAAAATCATCTGGAGCTGATTATGGCCTGCGCGTGCACGAGGCGCGCATGAGCGTGCACGTAAACACACATCTTCAAACACGCAGGCGCACACACAACGTATGTGACTGTACATACACGTACCCCCCACCTGCTTCCACACATGTGCTCACACGCATGTACGCGCTAATATCAGATGTCCCACAGGGGGCCGGGCTTTGTGGAGTGGCAACTTTATGAGCTCCATTCGGGGTACACATGAAACGATGCAATCAGTCGGGCCAGGCTAAACTCTGGCTCAGAATAATCCTGCTCTCACCCATCATCTCCCCCCTGGGGCAGTGGTGACAGATCGGCAAGGTGAGCAGCCAGAGCCGAGACACGCCTGCCTGTCTGTCTGTCTGCCTGTCTCTCTGGCAGTGCAGTCAGTAAGTAGTGGACAGTATACACGGTCTATAAGTGTGTATATACAGCATATATACATTTGGTTCTGTGCACCAGAAGACTGACCTTTAAATGAAACAAGTTTAAAGTACTTCCTTTCTGTGATTTTGTATATTTTAGCTCATTTATTACAATATATCCTTTCTGTTTTCCATTAATTTATATGAAAATTAACATGCAAACTTGCTTGAGTTCGTTGACCATCAAGTCTAACTTACTTTATAGATTGAAAGTAATGCAGTGCAGTCTTTTCCAGCTAATCTGACGCAGATTTAATGTTCAATCTGACAAATTCTGATCAAGTTCAAGCAAGTTTCATCATTCAAGTTTCATTTAACAAAATATGACGTAATTTGTAAAAATCCATATTTAAACTCTTAACAAACTATATCAGCTCTTGCTTAAATGCTTACAACAACTTAAATTCACATCCTCCTGTTGGTTGTGTGAATAATAACTACAGATACTGGTGTGTTAGCTTAACATTAAGACGTGACTGTACGCTGATGCACATCTTACACCACTGATGTGTTGGCATTCACAGGAGAAAGTCTGGGGTGGATGTTTGGGAGTGTGGGAAGTGTGTGACTTTCTTTGCAAGAGCACAACTCTCTAGCCAGGAGGTGATTAGCCTAGCTTAGCATAAAGACTGGAAGTGAAGGGAAACAGCTAGCCTGGCTCTTCCCAAGGTTCAGAAACATCTCTAAACCTCATGAGACTTAAATGCAAAAACAATATTTTGTCGTTTTTCTTCTCCTGATACTCTTGCCCTCACAGTGACTTTGCGACCACAGTTGTAACTCCCTATAACTCTTCCAAAAATGTAATAATGTTTAACCACGACCACAGTTTCCCAAACGGTAACCATCTAGTTTTAGTTGCCTGGACTTGACCTCAATCATAAAGGTAGCATAACACCCAACGTGAGTCATATTTGGAGCAGGCATAGAGTGTATGTTACTTTTAAATGAGATAATTTACCATTAGGAAATAAGAACCTGCCCATCGTAGGTGAACAGCTAAGGATTCGTAACACTTTTTACCCTCAAGGCTGCAAAGAAAGGGCTATAATTTCTCCACAGTTTATCAGATGTGGATGTAAACACCCTCAAATTAAAGCTGAAATCAGCACCTGAATCTCAGTTGTTGTTTAATTTAAATTCCTGCACCCAGGGAGCGCAGAGCCAAAACAAAACTCTCTCACCGATACTTACAGACTGCGTTGCAGGCGGCTGTGCAGCAACACCGAGGAAGACAGACAGACGGGCTTTAGAGTGTGACCAGGTGTCTGTTTCCGGCGCAGTCAACATCCACGTGCAGCCTGAGTGCATGATCAAAGGCAGCTTTATAGAGACAGAGGCCTATTAAAATACCTCTGCAACAACTACTGCAGCAGTCTGGGGGCAAGTACGCAGCCCAACACGCCCCGTTCTCACACACTAACATCATCGAGGGACTTTTTTCATGAACTCAGTTTCCCTTCCTACCTACCTCCTCCTCCACTTAAGCTCCTCTCTCTCACTCTGTTTTCCTCTCCTCCTCCATCCCCTCACGGTGCCATCGCTGAGTCTGCGCTGGTTCTATTTTGTATTCGGACCCAGCGGATTTGAGATCATGAGGAGCTAGACAGGTTCTCAGCCTGGTTAATGATGATAGAGTCCTGTGTGCCTCGATGTGTGAGTGTGTGTGTGTGTGTGTGTGTGTGTGTATGGGAGGGTTGAAATGCCAAAGGAGAAGAGAGTCGGAAGGGAGAGGAAGAGCAAAATGTGCATGTGTGCATTCCCCTGTTGCTTGGCTACCTTTGAATTTCAGTCTCTTTCATCTGTGAACCATTAGCAGTCATCTCAAGCAATCCTTTCTTTACTGCTTAATCCACACACACACACACACACATACACACACAAATTCCACTGAGGACTGGATGTCACTTTACAGCTTCCTAATGAAGACTTAGGGACTGGTAGAAGTAAAACTGAAACAAAGCATCGCTGAATTGTTCTTTTTGTTGTGGAAATGTGTTTTTTTTTTTTACTCTTTTTGTCCTTTTAAAACTGTATTCAAGTTTGACCTCTTGTAATCTCTACATTAACTTAAAGAAAATGTCAAACACTCGCTCCCTGTAAACTTGAAAGCTGGCTCGGACAACTCAGAAACTTGTGACGTGAGAAACAGGAGACAGAATCCACAACCCTCGTTCTGTGGCTTCTAAAGTTCAGCAGTCTGAGTTAGCCAAATCAAGTGGATATCTGGTCTTAATCCATGAGAATTTAATACTATGACGACCACAGTTTTGGGAGAAATCCACAAGATTTGGCGAACTCACAGAGATGAGCTCATTTCTGCATGAAATGAAGGGTGTAACTTTTGTCCTCATGTTTATCTGTGAGGAGGGGACTGCTTCATGGCCAGTGTGTGAGGAGATTTGGACTAATTATCATGACCAATAACTTTTATTTCTTTGTTTGTTCCTTGCAGGTCCTGCTGCTGATATAAGTCTCTTGCAACTATATTACTGGAAACCACAATAGCTTCCATTTGTTGTAGCATGTTAAGCTTTCTGCATTTGTTCTTTGTGACCAACTTAAGTGAAAATATTTACAAACAGATGCACACAGCAAACTGAGTTACCAAAACAGGGAAACAGTGTTAGCAAATATTTTGACAACAGTTTAAATGTTTGACTCTAGAGCACGACCAGGACTGGATTTTTGAGGCTCATACAGATTCTGTTTTGTTGTTGTTTAAAAAACTCTTTCGAGTCCACGTAAAATGAGCAGCTGATGCTCAAAGCACAGGTTTTTGGAGGAGTGCTCCTCAAACGTGTTGAGTGTAAAACCCCGGGTCAGCTCAGACCTCGTGCCCTACACTCTGAACCTCACAGCCCCGGCGCTGGCCCTGCGTGGTCCACACAGCTGTCACTTAAAAAAAGCACATTTCATCCACCCCACGCATTCATAATGCTACCTTTATGGGGTGTGTATACGCGTGTGTTGTGCGTATGAATGCGTGCTCTTGTGATGCCGGTCTTTATAGCTAATAGCAGCGCCGCTGGGCTTCACGGACATTAAAAAGAGCCTGGTCTGACCACAGGATAAACACAAGCTCATAAAATGCAATGTGTGTGTGTGTGTGTGTGTATAGGGGCGCATGTATATGTATTTGTGTAAGAGAGGGTGCATCTGTGAGTGTGTTTGCAAGTGCATTGGGTGTAGCTGCAGGATATTGCTTTTTCTAAAAAGAAGTTTAATGAGAGTTTGAGTGAATTCAACTCCAGAATAATTTGTGTTTGTTTTAGAAGAATGGAGGCACACAAACTTTAAAATAGGAACCTAAATATTACTTTAGAAAGTTTGGCAAGGAGCAGGGGTGGACTGGACCAGGTGAGATCAATATAAGTAATGAGCAGAGGTGGTGAGAGGCTCTGGGAAGAGAGATGATGTGTCGAAAATGAATCAGTGAGTTAAACTAGCAAGTATTTGCATGTTAAAGCTTTTCTAAAACAATTTGCTTCTTTGCTCCACTTAATAATCATTGTAAATTGAAAACATTTTGGTTTTTTGATGGTGTGTAAGATAAAGAAAACTTTTGATGGGCATTATTATTAACAATCTACAGACTAAGTAGCTGCATACACTCAAATATAAATCCTAAATAGATGCACACGTGTTTTTATATGACAAAGAGTTTTTACATATGCACACATGTTCACACGTGTGTCAAATAACGCAGGCATGTAATCTGGGTTTAGATGAAAAGAAACAAGCGATAATGAGTGATAATAATAACGAAAGAGATTATTAATTGAAGCTCTAAACATATTATTATGGTAGGGTATCAAACTTCAGTTGAGTGTACCATGAAATTTGTCCATAAATCACATCCAGTTGGGACTGAATGCTCAGAAGACAGGTTGTATTGACTTATTCTTTGATATTCCTCATGTGCATTACAATTTTTATTTAAACAAAGTTCTTGCACAGCTGCTTCTGTTGAGACATGAAACACTGATGCATTTCAGTTTGGCATATTTAGCAAAATGAAAGAGTATGTGCTTGTATCTGTATTTGTTTTTGGTTTTAGTGCCCAGACATAGGTATCGTATTGGCACTGATATTGAAAAATATAACTTTGCCCCACATATTATGCAACAGCTATGGTAAAAAAAAAAAGTCTCCATATCCCCCAGTGAGGAGGAAGAAGGGGTGGATTAGAAATCAAGGGAGGGAACAGAACGAGGGAGAGAGACAGAGTGAAAATAGCTGTCTGGGTCCCCGAAGGTTGGCCAGTTATTATAAAGCCATTGTGGTCGGTGTGTACGTTTCCACAGATCCTTCTGAGTCACGCTCAATAAGTCAGCCCTTATGGGCCTGGCACTGTCAGGACCCAGGGAGGGAGAGAGGGATAAGGGTACGCAGGCACCTGGCTCACATCCTTAACCCACTGCCTCTTCCTCCTCCTCCTCCTCCTCGTCCTCAACACACACACTAAACTCTGAAAGAGTACACAGAGAGACGCAGACACTGTCGTCCCATTCACAACCCTCTGCGGGGTGATTCCTGGCCAAACAAGGAAGGAAAAGCCAGGTGGGCGGAAGGGCAGGATGGACAGAATGATGGAGCGGGCAGACAGAACAAAGGGCGGGTGGACGACTGTAGGGCAGGGCACAATGGGGGTAATGATGGGTGGGTGAAATGATGAATAAGAGAGAGAGAAAGCGCAAGAGTGACAGAGAGAGAGAGTGAGAGGGGTGTAATGAGTGGATCAGTGTTGGGCATGCGTGGCCTGAACTGGGATACTGAGCCAATTCATATAACTGCTGCTAAAAATAGGTTTCCCTGTAGCCGAGGTAGAGCTAACACCGCTCAAACTTCTCCTACAGGCCGGATGCTCTCATATTACCAGCTTCATACACAGAAGACCACACATACACACTTCTTCCTCATGATGATTGACCCATAAAACATTGTCTGTTTGATTAATACACTCAACATGCGTCAGACATTTTCCTCTTTTTCCCTAACTTACAATCATGTCCACTCCACTGAGCAAATGAGAGAGTGTGAAGCATCCAGAAGTTCTCCGCAGTCCATTGAACTCCTCAGTAAGTTCAAATAGGCATCATTTCATCAGAATATGGCTGAATGTACTGTTTCTGTAGCCTGCACAGAGAGAAACAGCTTCATGAGTGACAAATGTGAAGAGCTACAAGCGACAGCAGTGTGTGCAGCCATGTTTTAACAGAAAAATGACTGTTGTCAACACACTGAACAGAGTATGTGGAGTGGACGGAAGTTTCTATGGTCATTTTGATCCTTGTCTTTGGTTATGAAAACCTGTCTCCATTGGAATCAGTTGTAACCAACGTGAATCTAATCTGACCACAGTTTCAGTTTTCTATCAGCTTCAGAGACTTTTCCAGACACTCTTTTAAGAACTCCGGATGTTTTCATGCATTTCAACCAGACTAACCTCTTTCTGGGTTCAGTCCCTACTCTCTGGTAGCCCTGGGAGTATTGGGAGAGAGTATGTTTGACTTAACCTCGCTTACTGATCAAACACGTCTACAGAGTAGTGGAGGGCAGGGATTCTTTTCATGTTTCCGACATTTAAACAGCAGTTAAGTCGCTAAAATAATGAAATTTAACATTTGCTAATTGAGCTAAAAACACTCAGCAGATCATGATGTGCATGAAAAATGTACATCTTAAACAAACCTGCTGCTTTTCAGTCTATTTCTGATCTGTTTTTTCTAGCTCTTGAGAAGCAGCTGAAACCAAAACCTCATACTATCTCCAATCTGTTAATCTAATCTGTTATCGGGCTAATATGCCTAATCCTCACTTTTCTTTAGAACAACAATGCCAAAATGAGACTCGTTGTTCTTGTTTTTAAGTTCCTGAGTGTTTTAGCTCCTACTTTAATCTCTGTTGATTTGTTCCTGGAACTACTTGGGAAAAAAACGGGGTTAGTTCCCCATTACTTCCTGGTACTCTGCAGTGGAAAAGGCCCACATGAAAGATGAAACCGTCCATCTTTCAACAGTTCGTGACTATATGATACTAATAGATTTTGGCTGAGGAATCGCTTTAAGATACTCAGACAGCTTGTGTATCATGCATATGGTTATGCCCCTTTTTCCTCTGCTCACCCCTCCACCCCCGACCCTCCTTCCCTCCCACCTCCTCCCTCCCCCTTCCTCCCTCCCTGCGGCCCTCTTTCACAGTATTGTCACCCTAGACGGTTCACACGGTCTCCTCTTCGCTGTGTTTCCGGTCATAAATCTCTGCAACACACCGTGAAGGCACATCCCCTCGGATGGATTTAACACAACACCCACGCACCCCACTGAGAAAAAAGGGCGATAAGGGCTGGCACACTGCTGCACACACACACAATTAAACACACACACACACTTAGACCAGAACTGACACTTTCCTGGTGGGTATTTGTTGATGAAATCCAGGAAAAGACCAAGGAAGAGTCTGATTTTAATAAAAGTAACAATGAAACCACACTTTGGAGACTTTGGGGAAAGAGTGAGGTAAGAATCTGAGAGGATGATTTTATTCTGTATGTGTCTGTGTGTGTGTGTTATGGCTCGAGTTGGTCTCTGACTCATGGTGCTTGTGGGGGGTTTTTTGCTGACTCATGCGTTTTCTCAGAACGGGCTCTAGCTCTGTGGAATCCCTCCGATAAGGCTCCTAACCTCGGGAAATGGGATGGTGGTATTTATTTGACACGCCGTATGTCTCAGCAGCGCCCCACCCCACCCCCCACCTCCCTATCCTCCTCCTCCTCCTCCTCCTCCTCCTCCCATCCATCCGCTACCTTCCCGTCTCGCCCCTCCTCCCCCTCAGGTCAGCACATGTCACCCACCAAACTACTCCAACGAATTTCAGCTTCCTCGCTTTTCTTTTTCTTTTTCTTTTCCTCCCCGTCTTGCAAATGAGCAGGCTATGGGTGGCCTGAGTCTGCTGCACCACGGACAAGAAAAACTAAACCAGTGACAGCCTGTTTGTTTTTTTTACCTCACCAACAGCACCCCACACCTACACACCCTCACCAAAACTACCGCCATCAAACAAGCGCCATACATACACTCCCCTGCCGCCTCATCTACCGTGCCACACACACTCTCAGACCACATTCTTACATCCCTACCCCCCACACTCTCCCACACCGCACACCCACAAACACACCTGACCGACTTCATTTCCTATGAAGCATGAGTCAGACGGCTGCAGTGCATTTACTGGGGTAATACATGGTTATTAGCCATTCTGATAATATAGTGTTATTCGATGTGGCTGTCAAGGCAACTCGAGCTGCACAAAAAAAGGGGATTGTGTATGTGTGAGGGATGAGTCTGCGAGGATTCTTTGGCAGTGTTCAGGCATGCGGTGGGTCTATTTTGCATGTCCGCAGGTGTGTGTATGTTTAAGTGTGTTTGTGAGAGACAGAGAAAGAGACGGTGCATAGAAGAAAGAAACGGCAGGGAGAGCCATTCACCTGTTTTTTCTCGTAGAAGCCCTTTCTGTCACAGTTGGGTATGGAAGCCTCGGTTGAGCACGTTGTTGATTTTAAGACTGTTCAGATGTTTCCATCTCCCGCCTCGACATGGCTCCCTCAGCAACGCTGCAAACACACCCCAGCGATACCAATATTACACACTCATCCTTACACAATCACAGAACACAAAGAACATTAGGAAGTGTCTTGTTGTACAAGTTTATGGGGTGAACATCACAGATGCACAGCAGTTACCACCAAAGCAAAGTATTATTTCACACCACATAATTTTGTCAGGTTACAGGTTATGTCTTCAAAAGTCTCAGTTCTAAATAGTATCCCTTCCCTATTTTTGAGTGTGGAAGCTGGTGGTGGTAATTTACCAGAGACAGGGAGACTACCTGTCACTCTGTCCCGTTTCTGTTAGATTTGGGGACATATGCCATTGCCAACACTGCACCAAACTCATTACCACAGATAGTTTGTTTTCATAGCGATTATCAACTGTGGATGCTGACTTTTGTCTGAGTATGTAGCTTAGCGCCAGAGTCTCCTGCACAATATTTTAACAGTTCTTAAATGGGTCAACTCAAACATTAAAAGTCATCTGAGACAGCGTTTAAACCAACTCATAGGGTTGGCATTAGTTTCATTAGCTAGCTAGCTACAGCTGGTAAAATTCATAGTGACAATGGCTATAAATGGAAGCCTGTCAAGGTCCCAGTGTTTCAAAAATTACTGAAAATTTTGAGTGGCAAAATTCAAGCAGTTATCATTGAAAACTGCATATGGCTGTGCTGGAATGGAAAGATTGCAACAGCAACTAGCAAATAGGGGTTATTTATTCTTTTTCCTATCTCTATTCCATGGAATTTTGGATCATACCAAATTGTAGTGGAAGGCTTCTCACAACATCAGACTCAGCTTCTCTGTTAGAATTGTGGCCATGAGAAAAGTAACCATGATGCATCTTTACAGTATTGCACTGGTGACCCTGGTCTCTTTGCAGGGGTTATGTAGGCCCAAGAGATTGTTTGTGTGATGTCTTAGAATTCATTACTCCAACTGCAGTTGCAGAAAATGCACCTAGGGGAAGTATAAAAGGCTGTTGTAGGAATGACACACCCGATTCCATTGTCACTGCACTGATTTGAAGGGCATTTCTAAGTTCGCACAATAACCTCGTTGTAAAATGCGGATAATAACAAAGATATGTATTATAAATAGTCAATCAACACCCCCTACTTTTATACTGTTGTGTAATATCTTTCAATGCCCTATACGTGCATATTCTGTCTTTAAAAAATCCCATTTCAAGAAACCTTATCATCATCAAAATCTCAAGTCTCCCCTGGCCAAGACAAGTGTTATCCCAAGAGCATCTTTTCGATGATTTATTGTCTTCATGACAAGGTCCAGAGCAGCACAGACAAGGGAGACATTTCGGTGTGTGTATTTATGGGCAGTGTTCATACATGTCCTGACTGTCGCGGGCGCATCACCCTATGATGTCCGCATCGGGACCATGTTGGATCGATCTTTGATCCTCTGCCCCGGCCCTGTGTGTCAGGTACAGACAGTGACCGAATCAACTGGAGCTGAGCCAAGATCCTTGGAACTACACCTAAAACCGCAGAATCATTAGTGGATCTTGCTCCCACTCTAGCCTCCTGTCTGGTATCGCCATACATCATAGAAAACGTGTTAGTGCGCCACTCTATGACAGCAGTGATATTTAAATCAAACATCGAGAAAAGCCCTCTTGGCCACAAAGCAACTTGGAACTGAAACCTTAACCTATGATATGTTTCTACTTTGGTTCCCAACTGCAACTGAAACTTGAGCTGTTTCCTGGTGCACCTTTGTGGGATAATATGTTCCGAGAATCACCAGAGTTTGGAAATGAAACCAATATGTCCCACCAAATAAGCTGTCATGCATTTTGTATACAGCAGCAGTATTTCTTAAACTAATTCAGAACTAAAAAGTCCTTGGTGGGTCTTGACATTGTGGGAACTTACATTTGTTATGAGTCAGTCCCACAGTGATACATGTGAAAAGATTTACAAGTCCTTGGCCGGCTGTGTATTAAATAAACACAGAAGCTAACTCTTCCTGACATTTGGTGTGGTATCATTTGAACTGGAGGAAGACAGAATAGAATATCCAGTGGAACTTCTGTCTTCCCCGTGTCTCACAATGCACAGCCGGCCAAAATGTAGTTATTTTTCAATATAAGGAGAAAACAAGAGTCATGTAGAACAGGTGCTTTACTGGCTGGAAAGGGTGGAGAATAGTCAGCACTGCTGACACCCTTCATTCGCTTTATGAGGAGATAGTGTGGAAGTTTGAGAGTTGACCTCAACCACAAACAGCTCTTTCGACACTGCATGTCAAGAAATTACAGAACAGATGTGTAGGTGTTGTGCACCAACAACACATGGCAGTCAGGAAGCCGTGAAGGAGAGTGTAAGGTGAAAAGGACAGAAGGTAGGAAGACAAAAGAAGATATTAAGATAAAGCAGAGAATACAAAAAATCCTTGTCCACAAGATAATCTCTTTACTATTATAGTGTTTCTGTGTATAACTACATCACCCATTTCATTGGTGGCTCTAGTTGGCCATCGCCTCCTCAAGCTTCCAACACGCACATGCATGTACAGAATGCTGAACTGCAACAGCTAACAATGTTTTTGGCTATCACATAGCCTATGATGGCTTTTATAGCCCTTCCAGGGTATGTCAATTGAACAACTGAATATCTGGACATACCCGAAGTCTAGAGGGACGCCAAAATACTCAGTCTTTTCCATCCAAAAGTATGTATCAGGAAAATAAGTGAGAAATGTCTGTAGTTCAAATAGTTTTTAATGACGCCTGCGGCATTGAGAGCCAGTTAAACAGAGTGCAGAGCAAGGCTTGATGAGGTCATTCACAAACTTTCGTACCATTGACTTTTATTGAGGTATGTGATTCTAGGATAGAACTAAATGACTGGTAGTTACTTGAGTACAATTGTGTTCCCAGCACCGTCATTACTACTATTACTAGCATGCACAACAATGACATATGAAAGAGCATAGGGTTCAATCCGGCGGTCACCTGCTGGGTGTTGCAGGGTACCAATCCGTGTATTGGCTCTTGATCTGGGGTTGCAGTAGGATGTGTTCACCCGCACTCCTTGTGGGTCTTTGTGGCATGCTGACTTGGTGTTCATCTGGCCTCGTGAGGGTTAAATATCAGTAAGTTCAGGTACATCATCATAAAAGGATAATGAGCCTTTTCATTTTGATTTCCAGTCTAATGTTAGCTGCCAGTTGGTCAAAAACCAGTAGTGTGACAAACCACAGGCTCAAATTTACTATAAGTGAATACTTTAGGTAGAACATCACACATCTAACCATGTCTGTAATTAAAGTTATCATTTTCTCAGGAGAATAATAATGCCATTTAAATTGCAATTTTTGTGTTTGTGAATCAGGTAATATATGCAGATCTGACAGTGTTTTTTTTAAAACTTGAAACCCAGGTTCACAGATCTCCTGGTTGGTATTTGGCTTTAGGCAAGGTCAATCTGCACATCTCAACTCATACAAGTTAGGCAGTCAGTCACACTCTTTAATAAAGCAAACGACCCCTAGCCCATCACAGGACACAAAGAGGTGGAGGTGGATAGGGTGGACCGCAACAGACCAGGGTGGGGAACTTTAACCTGGAGGGTCAATCAACAGGAACCTACACTGGTGGCCGGTTCACACTCATGAAGCCGCTGCGCACACACAAAGACACACACACAACACACCCATGCGTATACAAGTGCTCACAAAGAGAAGTAAACTCATGAGTGCTCTATCTCTCTCTTTACACACACACACACACACACACACACTCATGCACACATATAAAACTTTATCTCCTGACCCCTGCCCTCAAATCACCATGCCAGATCATTACAACAGCCTTTGCACGTGTGTGTGTGTGTGTGTGTGTGTATGTGTTTCTGTGTAGTAGTTTAATACTAGGCCTCTGGTGGGACAAAGGGCATTGGTCAAAGCCATGCATGTGTGTGCTTGCTTGTTGTTTGTGTGTGTGTGTGTGTGTGTGCATGTAATAGCAGGTCTCCTGTAGAGCAAGAGAAGCTCCCACCAGTCTGAAACAAGAGCTACTAATGTCCCCTCACTAATGATGGGAATGCTCCTCTCTTCATTTAACCTGCAGCTAAAAGCCTTATTAAAGATCAGAGGGGCCAGATGCTTGTCCATTGATCTACAAACTGTCCTCTTAATCTGAGGGCTGGCCCAGATTGAAAAGAGGTCACCTGTCCTTTTTCATCTTTGAAATAATTTTATATCTAGGTTCAAAAACACAGAGCAACATGTTACTGCACAACATCTGATGTGAGTCGGAGGATGAAAAGGACTATACACACTGAATATCTCTATCACTGCAGTTTGGAAAAGCACATTTTGATTGAATTTGCAGCACAAGTGTAATATGATGCTGCTGCTGGGGAAATATTTTTTGGGCATTCATATTTGTACATACCTCCAGCACAAGTTGCTGAACATTGGGAGCGTATGATGGCCCACGTATAATTGTGTTTGATGTGATTCTTTTTCTCATCAGCTTTCTTCAGAGTGTATTCCCAATGTACCCCTGGGTTCCAGCCCTGCAGCAATATCTACAGGACAAAGAATAAAGTAAGATTGATGAGAGGACAGACTGTAAAAAGAAGTAAAACAATAAGCAGGCACAAAACTCAGAAGTAAAGAAGAAAGAATAATTGAACAGAAGAAGGGTGGTAGGTCTTATACAGAATATTAAAACACATAAATAAGTGACATAAAATCGGTCAAAGTAATCATTTCTGTGTTCACTGATCTCTTACCTCTACAATTAGAGTCTCATTGGTGGGGCCAGTTGATAGGAGGCTCTCTGGTCTATTATAGGGTCTCTTGTATTCAAAAATGGCTCCTGCGATGGGGTGTCGGCCCGGCCAGTCCACTGTCCAGTGTCCGTTCAGGTAGTAGCGTCTTTGGGCGTCCCTGACGGCCAGGTACGAGCTCGATGTATTCAGCTCCATCACACGGATACTCCGAGCCCCTGCTGGGATGGTGACCACCCCATAGTACTCTGAGAAAGATGACAAAAAAATGTTTTAAACAAGCACCAAAAAAAATTTAAAAAAATAAAACAAAAGTGCATTGTAATAACAAACTATGACCCACGGTTAGTGTAATGCTGCTTGGTGTACTGTCCTTTGTAGATCTTGCAGGTGGAGTTGTCTCCTTTACACACCCCACAAGCATCGGGCACAGCTGTGGAGCCCAGCACACGGTCACAGCCCACTCTCTGTGGGAGAGAAACATCACCGTTTTTTTTACCAAAAAGAAGATTATAAACATAAAATGCAACTTTACATCATAGAGTGAGATGAATTACAGTTGAAAGCTACCATCGTTCATCCCTTTAGTGGTGACAGGTCAGCATTTTCTTTCTCAGTACATCTGTAGTAGTTGTGAAACAGCACGACAAGGGTGTCTAGTGATGCTTTCCACTGCTAAACCCATTCTCAAAATTTATAGCTCAACTTCAAAGATCTCACACATGATATCATCCTCAAAAGAAAATCTAGCACTAACTCCACATGCTTTGAAGTTATTCTTCAGCAAAACCCTCAACTGCTTGGAAGTATTACCTCACACAGTCCGTCAATACAGACGTTAGAGCTGTCCTGTGAGCAGAGTGTCCCGTCCTTAACTTTACTGGCCAAGGCAAAGAAGAAATCATAGCCCTCAGCAAAGCAGTACAGCTTACATACATCTTGGTCTGGAAGAGAAGAAAACAACCACAGGGGCCAGAGGCAACAAGCAAATTTGTTAATACCGTGATGTGGCCAGTTAGTAAAAAACTCCAACCAAAATGTCGCTTTTGTCATTTGCATCTTTTTTTCTTGAGTAATTCTGATTCAGCAATTGTCTCACCATCCACTCTTGTGTATGGTCTCCAGGTGTAGTACCACCCTCTGAACTGTTTGCTGTTGAATTCAGCACACTGTCGCGCTCTGTAGTCAATGGCATCGGGGGGACAGTCCTCAGTGTTACAAAGTTTATACGACCTGGAGGAACCTTCACAGAATTTCCCTCCATATGCAGGTCTGCAGAAAGGAATACATACGTGAAAATAAAGCTTTTCATTTCTCATTGTTTATTTCGATGTTCAGTATTTCTTTTGTCAAACTGTGTTATCTTACACATAACTGTATTTTGGCATGACTAATATGTGAATATCCTTCCCTCTCTATGTGGCTGTGTGTGAGTGTGCCTTTTTGAAGCCTTCTCCAATCACAGGTGTATAACCCCAGGCTATGTTCCCTGAAATGCCTTCCACAGGACAATTACACATTCTATAAGCCCTCCAATCACATTGTCACTTATCTCTCTCTCGCTCTCAGATTCTCTCTCCCTTTATATCTCTACATTTCATCTTTCGCCTTTTTAATCCCCTCTCTGTCATCTCTTCTACCCCCTTCCCCTCCTCCCTTTCTCACTCTCTCTCCCCTTGCTGTCCTTTGTCTCTCCCCCCCCAATCTCTTGGTCTTTCTCCTCATCACTCTCTGTTTAATTTAGCCTACCACTTGTCAGGATGTTGGCATGACATGATAAAGAAGAGGTCCCGGCATTTAGGATAGGGCCCCCTGACTGACTGGCAGTGCAAATAATCCTGAGTGACTGACGAGCAAGGGACTAAGTGAGCAGATAAGTGATGAAGCAACAGACCCATGTGAGGGATCTTCACTATTTTAATCACGTGTCTTAATATACTCTTGGCCTTTAGTCAAGCAGTCACAAACAGTACAGACCATCTCTGTACCAAAGCCTTTCTCCATTAATCCTCTGTGTATGTATGTGTACATTTTGGCATGTTTGCATACATACTAGTTACGGTAATTCTGATATATTTTAGTGTATGACTGTACATTTGCATGACAAACCAACATGTGATACACCTACAGCTACAGCTATTTTTACACTAGTTAAGATAAATAAATGTAATGGAACCCTGCAAAACTGATTAATGAATAATTTGTGATATGATGTGGTTTTACTCAGGCAGGAAAAAACAACATTGTAAATGATAAGTATTAGGAGTGGCTTTTACTGTTGTCTTGTACCCTTTGATAGTTAAAAGTGCTTACTTATTATCCTTTTGGTGAAATGAACATCTGAAAATTATAACTGCGGGAGAGAAAATGAGAACAGTTTCTGAGGCAAGAGCAGCTCCACTATAATGTTGTCAGATTTATTAAAGAAATAGACATTATTTGCTTTTCTTGCTACTTGTTTGAAAAGAAGTTTGCTACCAACCTCATTTTATGCATTTGGAATTAAGATAGGAGTGAGGAGGTGGTTAGCCAAGCTAAACATACAGATTGGAAGCAGAGGTAAACAGCAACGCCTTTGGTCAAAGTTAAAAAATATGCCTACTAGCACCTCTGAGCCAGGCTAGCTGGTCCCATTCCTCATGCTAAATTCAGCTAATTTCCTTGTTTGCTAACATTTGCTGCTGTACCTGTTTGATACAGACTGTGGTTATTGAGTATTTCTCTACCTGGGGTTGTTGCATTGCCTCTCTCGATAGGTGACTCCGCTCTCGCAGCTTCGTGAGCAGGCTGACCAGGATGACCACTCTGACCACTGGCCATGCTGAGGCCTCGGGCCCTCATCACCCTGTTTTACACACTGGCCCCTACGACACCACTAGAGGAAGAGAGAGAGGGGAATCGTGGGATAGAGGGAGTCAAAAGGAGGTAAGCACACGTGAGCAAAGACAAAAGTGATTAAAAGTGTCTATAACATACAGACTTTTAAGTGGACCCAGCCTTTTATCCTCTTTATGACGACTGTCTGCCAAACCACAGCAGAGTCCCGTAAGATGCAGCTTTCAGATTTAACTGATGTCAAACAGGTCGTGGTCCAGTCCTGGTTATATACTCATAATCTTTCAGTGAAACTCCAGTTGTGCTGCTTTTTGGACAGTTTCTACCTTGAGCTGTCATCAGCTAGAATTAACGGAGCTAAGCCAACCACAACTGAAATGTGGAAAAAACAGCCTCATACCTGACAAGGATATTCTCCTAAAATAATACAATACATTTGAATTATAATGGCATATAATACCATAATACCAATACCATAATAACATTGTTTTGCACTGTCATATTTGCACTTCATCTTGTCCTATGTTGTATTTAACATTTTCCTCTCATTTACATGAGGGACAAATCAGTAAAAGTAAGAAATGTGACTACCAAAACATGGTTAAAATACTGTTGCCAACAATGCACAAAGCAACATCGTAATATTCCTTCACAGCTGAAAAACATCCTTTTAAACAATTTTAGTTCTGAAACAAAAGAATAAATATCTGCCAAGGGACTGAGATAATTTTTTAACTTCTTTCCAGTGCAAATCAACTATGAGGGTGGGGTATCTGTCTTTTTGTGACTTGTTTATTAGTATTTATATCTGGTTTCTACGTAATTTTTGAAGGAAGTGAAGCGGGTCAGGCAGATTTTTTACTATGCGTTTTTTGACATTTTTCTCTATGTTCTCCCAATTTGACAAGGCCAATTTCCCTCACAGTTTGGTCTCTGCTAACATGCTGCAGGGGGGCCACCCTGACCAAGCAGCTCTCCACCCATGAAACACAGCCAAATGTGTTCCATGAGGTAACCAGGCAGGGCAGAGGAGGAATATCAAACTCTATGGAAAGTTATGTGAATAAAGATTGTTTGTAGAGTGCTGCACGAAATGATAGAGGTGCTACAGGACACACGTGAATCATACTACTGAATCAAGTTATATGCTGTATGTACTTCAAAAAGGCTGAGTCATTAACCAACCGGCCCAATCACGTGCTGCAAAATGAGCAGTGCTTCACTCAAAATCCCTTAATGTAACAAGAGAAGACTTTGCAAAATCAAAACTCCCTTAAAGCAACATTATGTCACAAGCTGTTTCCTGGCACAGCACTAAACTGGATTTGTACATGTCAAGATGACATCAGTCACAGTATACTCAACCGCTCGCCTTGGAGTGATCTTAGGGACCCTTGCAAGCACACACACACTATGCACACACAACTCACTCGTACATAGGTACTGATAGCGGGCATATGTTCAGCTGTTCTTGATCTCACTGTGTGTTCATGCCTGCACACATGAGCCCACAGACACATACAATAGCACGCACACACACACCCTCCAACTAATCTTGTGGTCCTTGACTACGAACTAGAACAGCTGATTTCCCCTCAGTTTTCCCCCTGCGGCCGAGTGCCACAGATTCCTAAGTGAGCCTGTCATTGTTTGTGTTCAGTTAATTGTCCCGTGGAGACGGAGGGCGGGATTAAACCATCAAGTTCAATAAATTGAGAAGCAAATGTCGATGAGGGGCTGTCAGGGGAGAAGGGGTAAGAGAGAGAGTGAGCCTTGGGGGGTGAATCATCTTGAAAGAAGAAAAAAAAAAAACAAAGAATAAATAAAGAGCACAGATTGCTTTTTGGCTCCAACCCCAATGGCATATTTTTGCCACGTCAGCAACAAACCAATTGCAGCTGCTCCCTGAGGTAAAATAATGGAGGAAGTCTGTGGTACCGCTATCAAGAGGAGAGATTTTATTGATGCTACACACTCAAATGAACTCAAATAAAACATAATAAACTAGTCGATCCAAACTCTTCACCTAGCTTACAAGTGTATTTATTAGTCTGTGCTGGGACACAACGACATTGGTGTATAAAATGACGTGCAGTTTTATACAGTTCAAGGCCTTTTGTCTTAAAATGGCCAAACTCAGTGGAAGCATCAGCACTTTATGACACTAAAACACTCAATAAATGTTACTTTTATAATAGTATCTCCATCAGTTTAGGCCAATAAAGTGCTATTGTACTTTGTGCCATTTACTCACTCGGAGTAAATCCCTTGGGGTTATCCCTGGCAAGAGGAATGTATGTGTGGGTCTGTGTGTGAGGCATCTCTTTACAGGCTCTACTCCCTCTTATACCAAATGTCACAAAGTTGATAATACTTAGCAGCACGTGGAAAAAAAAATCCTTAGCCCAAGTGAGGCCTTAAAGGGAAAATCCACCCTGAGAATTGAATTATTTACTTATTTCACTGGTCTTGCACGGCTCAGTCTGCTAATACTAAGTGGGGAACCTGAAGACTGTCACTTTCAATGTTCCTGTTGAGTTGTGCTGTTTGTGGAGGGCATTTTCTCACCAAGACTGCAATCTTTGCGAGAGGCTCTTGTTTGGTGTCTTTCATTTGTGGATTTATTTGGTAAGACGTTGCCATGGAGCAATGTATTGGCAACAGAAATAAAAAAAAACCAAAACAAAAAAAAAAACATGCTGTCCTCATTTAACAAAACAGAGGCATATCAACTGCAAGATCATTTTGGCTCTTTTGGCTAAAATGGAACAGAGGTTATCTCATGAATAATATGATTAAAGGGTAACTCTACCATCTGAATGAACTGTGAATTTAAAAAAAAGTAATAATCATCCTGAAGAAAGAAATATCTAGCTGCATGTCCCTGCTGGCTGTTGGAAACATCTCTGGTATGACCACTTGAATTGCCTCAGAGGCGATGGATAAAAAAGTCTAATAGAAGTGAATGGGTTCTCATGCCGGTCGTGTGATGCCACTCTTGAGGTGACAAAGCCTGTAAGTGTCTCACCAACCTCCCTTTGCCCCATAGACACACACCAAATGCACACGCATGCACACACCTAACACACACGTACAGAAAAAAAAACAAAAAACAACTCGTGTCAAGTCACCATATCAGGGCCACAGGCAGAACCTTCAGCAGCTGGCATGAATTTGGTCTCACACTTCCTCCCAACACGGTGGCACCACAGAGCCTTGCAGATATCCTGGAACAATATGAGGGAAAGGAAGAGGGTAAATTACAGGGCATGGCTAACATGTTGTGTTGCTCTAAAAGTCGGGAGTGGGATGATCAGTATCCTTCTCACAACATCTGTAAACAAAGCTTGCAATGGGAAGAACAATAAATTATGATAACATTGTTATTTTGCCTCTTGAGAGCTATTAAAACATGTTGATGGAAACTTGGGGGACTAGGAATTGTCTGAATAATGATCTCCTGGCAAGCTATCAGTACGCAGCAACCTTGTATCTCCAAAATATTTATACTTCAGTAGCTAGGATAACAACATTTTAGGAAAAAAAGGAAGAAAAATACATGAAATTTGGCCCAACTGTTGCAAGGCTTTATTCATAAGGCAATGCAACGCATCAGTGATAATAAAACATGCACATCCATTGTTTATGTTGCACAATGACAAAACAATGAAATGAAAAAAAAAGAAGCTGCAATCAGTGATTTTGTGTATTTTATTAACAGTCCATCTCAACCCACACAGGATATAGATATGAAGACAAATAGCAATCCCATCCAATAACATGTGTTAACAGGCCACAACTGCCTCACCACAACTGCATGACGTCATGGGTGTGTTTCTCAGCGGTAGTCTAAAAGATTCAGTTGGGAACACCGGGTGGTTTCCCCACTCGCATTGCCTGAGAAACATGGCCTGCTACATTTTAACATCAATTCTATTCCTATCTGAATGACTATATCAGATTTTGACAACTCAGTGCAGATGCTGACAGGCACCTCGGCCTCAGCTTGTTGCTGCCAAGAGCCATCATGGAATTCTTCCCAAGGCCTATAAATTTGTCCAGCTGTTTTGCTTGCTCAGGCCTTTTGTAACAGCAAAAATGGCGGAGAGCAAGCGTAGGATGGAAGGACCAGAGAGACGGGGAGAGGTGATGGACAGAGTGAGACAAGAGACTGAGTTAAAGGGAGAAAGTGAGAAAAACACCTCATACATATTATTTTGCTTTTTGCTAGGGTAACCCAGCTCTATTTAGCCACAAACACCATGGAGAGTATCATTTGGCTCCTCCAGTGCTGCCTTATCTTGACAACGCCTGCCAAAAAGTTTCATGAACTATGAATTCATTATGCGATGAATTGTCCCACAGAGGCTGATACTGGAGTATTTTTTATGAGTAACAAGTGTCTGGAAAGACAGTGAGCATGAAGGCTGCTTGGGGATTTCTGGGTCCTGCGCACCTTGCTGCTACCAGGTGCATGAGCGCTGAGAGACAGCGTAAGACCAAAAGCAAAACCACGAGGGAGCAATTCTCAAATATCTTATAGCTGAAATAATGCACGGACGTTTCAGTGTTTAGACGAGTAGGCTAAGGAGGATACCATGTGTCAAAAGAATGGGTTCAAATCCGGCTGATAATTTCTGTGACATTTTGAACACTCTCTCCCAACTAGAAACCAGCCTTATGTGAGTCGCAGCAGTGTTACCATAACCTACCATGCTCTCAAACCTCAAAGGTAATCTTATAAAAAAAGAACAATACCAGCTAGTTTAAGTGTTGTAGTAACTTTCCACATGCTGTAGTATCACAGTTTAAGATTTCTATGTCCTTGGAGGTAAACATGTTGGCCATTTTATTTTGAGGTTAGTGAGTTTACTGACAGAATCCATGTACGCTCACTATGGTGTGGTCTATTAACCACCATCACGCTCACCTCCGTACACCAACATTGTTTGATTAGAAGTAGTGGGTTTCTGCCAGGCACTCCAGGTTCCTCCCACAGTCCAAGGACATGCAGGTTATGATAACTGGTGGCTCTAAATGTCCCATGTGTGTGAATGTGAGCATGAATGGTTGTTTGTCTCTATATGTCAGCCCTATGATACACTGGTGATCTGCCCAGTGTGTACCCCGCCTCTCGCCCTATGTCAGCTGGGATTGGCTCCAGCCACCCCATGACCCCATGGCATATACTGGATGGAATTAATGAAAGCGTATTTGAGAATATGCTCTATGTAATCATGATAACTGAAATATTAAAGGTATTAAACACAGACTTGGATGTGGAACCTCTAGACCAACACAGCATTGCAAATTGTGTTTATATTAATCAATTATCTAAATTAAATTATGACACATTAATTGCTGTGCAGTGAACTGGGTCTCTGGGGCTCCTCAGAGTCTGTCTGGGTTCCTGGGGTAGATGTCTGCTTTGTCCAGTTGATAATCTAACCTTGACTGCGTGATTTTACCACTGTTACTGGAGTTCAGTATACTTCATATTCTTTTATACATATAAGGGTTCTTTGCCAAAATGGCCCCAAAACAAACCAAATGCCACTTTTTGAAAGGATAGTTGCTTCTTTGGTTCGGGTGAGGTTTAGGTGGGGTACCATGTTCTGACCCATGAAAATCTCTAATCCAGATGCAAGAACACCAGTAATTAAAAAACACCTTAAGAGAGTCATACAACAATGAAGTAATCTAAATCTTGTGTGGACTCAGGCAGGGTATCTTAAACAGCAACATCAGCAATAATGAGACAATGGGAGAGCAACAAGGAGAGATTCCCATTGGCAACACTCCAGTGTATATTTAGTCATCCATCCCAGTGAGCATTTCATAGGCAGCATTATAACTCACAGTTTGTTTTGTGTGTGTGTGTGTGTGTGTGTGTGTGTGTGTATGTGAGAGTGAGAGATCAAGTTTGCATCCGTGTGTGTGTATGTGTGTGTGTATGAACATGAAGGCATGCAACCCAAACCAGTTCCTCTTTTCCTTCCTCTTTCCTTTATTCTTCCTTTTTTTCCTCTACCTCACTCTCCCCGTCCCTTTCTCGATTTCTTTCTCTGTTTTTCCCTAGGAAACAATTGCCATCATATTTTTTTTTTAACTAATTAAGCACTCAGGTTCCAGTGGGTGTGTTGAGAAAACCCCTGAGAGAATCGTGGCATGGGATTTGTAACTCATTTTATAATCTGCGTGGGGTGGCATAATTGAGTCAAGATCAATTTTACCTTCTTAAAATCCAGGGTGCAGAGTTTGGCCTTCTCCCCAAACTGCCATTTGCACTGTGTGTCTGCATCGTACAGCTCGCCAGGCAGCTTCTCAGGGTACGGATACTCCTTGACTGCTCTGGGTTCATCTGATAGGCACAGAGCCTGAGCAGAACTGAGAAGGGGGGGAAGAAAGGAGAAAAAAAGGAAAAGAAAGGATACAAGATGAAGAAGAAAGAAAGAGGGGAGTGAAGGCAAATAGGTCAGAGAGGTAGGGGGGAAGAAAGAAAGGTATAGAGGTAAAATGAATCATTAGTGATACACTACATGCATGCAGACAGTTGAACAGACATGTGATTCAGTGCCATGCTTTAATAATGTAAGGTAGCTGGTGTATAAAGCTCCCTACTGTGCACATAGAAATTCCACAACAGAGAGCATCAGTCCATGATATGCCATTGTTTCCCACTTTGGAGAGTACCGTAAAGTGTTGCCATGGAGACATAACAAGTTGCCAAACCCAAACCCTGAGAGTAATGGTTTTAATGCATCAGACACTCAATTATGACAGACATTAAAAAAAATTCCTTGCCCATATCGCTCATATCCTAACACCAGCGGGGGGTTTCCAATGTTAACTGATATCACTGGTTACCATACAGAGATGTTTTACAGCTTAAACACTGCAGGCAGGGGAATATAATACAAAAATATGGTGGAAAGAGCATGAAAAGGCAAAATGTGCTGGAATGGTTCAACGTGCTAGTGAGTGGTCCTGATTGCTTTAGCAGAGTATATGCGTGTGAGTGTGTGTGTGTGTGTGATTCTCCAGTTCTTTATGGGTCCTATGTGTCTACAGAGAACAATGGCTGTTCTTCAAGTTCAATATTCTGATATTCTACATTATTGACATAATAAAGTTTCTCATTCACATTAAAGTAAATTACATTGACAGCGTGCACACATGAGCAGGTGTGCAAAGCTTGTGGGCAGGCATATATGCATGCAGGCACTCACTCACATATAAAATTACATGGCCGATGTAGCTAATTTGCAGGATCTCAGGACAGATTCCCTTTGGAGCAGCTTTTTGTGTTAGATGATGGTGCTACAAGAGGCTTAGAACAAAATGTTTTTCCCAAAATATAATCTGTAAACACTGTGCACCACAAGATTATCATCAGCTGGAGATAAAAAAAAAAAAAAAAGGAATCTGAAAAGCACCCATTCTTTTCTGGGATTCCCAGCAGATCTCCTGACTCATCTCTTCCAAACAAAAAATGCTGGCATTTTCTATCCCCCATGGTTTGTTGATACATCAAACACAAAGACAGCAAAACCGTGTTATGTGGTAAGTGAAAAAGTCTCAGAAGTCATGATGATATATGCCAGTTCCAAGACTGGTAAGAGGAACAATGTTTAGAGGCAGACAGGCCTGGCTGGGTCAAAAACTGAAGATGTGAAAATGCCAATTTGTTGTTTTACACAGGGTTTATATGCCTGACTATTTCTTGGACTCAAGGAAGTTACTGGTTCAAGCCAAGAAATAGTTAGACACACAACCTCTCACATAATGGTAAAATAGCCTATTTTACACCTCAGTTTTTGCATGGATTTGAAAAGAAGCTGTGAGCTATCTTTTTCCCCTGTTTCCAGTCTATATGCTAAGCTAAGTTAACTGGGTTGGCTCCAGCTACATACTTACAAGAGGAGACAGAGAAATGTTGGCATTAAGGGGTGAAGGTCAAATGATGTCCTTTGTGACATGTTTGACTCCTGGGAAAATAAATGGTGTCTTTAAGAGAATCTTGTAACTTTCATATATCACTGACTTTTGATGGCTTTCACCAGTGTTCATACAAACAAAAACAACCTAAAGTATCTTTTAAGGATTTTACTCCCTGCCTTGAAAGTTGTCCATCCATTTTAGGCATGACAAAGAGCTCAGATAAAGCATCTGACTATACATACAGTAAGTTGGCACAGACCTCTGTCATAGCTGGACTGAGGAGGCAGATGTAGAGTGAGTGTGATGTAGGACTCTGTTGGCTGACACAACGCCCTCCATAGCAGAGGAAGGTAGAGACGTTTAGAGTCTCAGTTAACCTGCTGAGACACACATTTAGCCAAAAACATTTAAATATGATAACATTCTGTTGATTGCAATTAGGAAAATGTTAGCATTTCAGTATCATTCAGTGATTAACAGTGGTACCTAACGCATGGTTGGTCTCTAGGTGCAGAGATCCCCTCCACGTGGCCTCATAGGGGTATGGAGTTTAACATAAGGCTGACAGGCCTAACAAGGGTGAGGTCACCCATTTCCAATAACTCAAAGAGGAAATACACTGTCTGTCTCCACCACTCAAGAGGGAGACCTGACAGTTCAGTTAACACACTGTAAATTTGTAGTGGAGGGCACTGGCTCTGGGCTATCTGGTTTCAAGTAAGCACGCACACGCACACACGCACATGCACACACACATAGAAACACAGCCGTAATACATGGACGCTTTGCTATGTCTGTGATGCTTGTTTTTCTGCTTGGGTGAGCAGGCTATGCATGAAATGCAGTTACTGCATGAACACACACACATCCTTTCTCCCTAGCACACTTTTCACTCGCATGTACCTTGACACAACACATATGTGCAGTGGGTAAAACAACACTACAGTAGAATACGGCACCACATATCACTTAACATAGTCGCTATGTTAGCCATATATTTCAGACTCACACATTCATACTGTAGGCCTGTTGTCCTTACTTTTGCAAAATAAGGCAAGTCCTGTAATCATTCTTAACATATGCAGTTTTCCACCTGCACTCTTTGATCAGAGTAGCATTTGAAACTGATGTATCTGCTGTTGACGTGTTTTTCTTCAACACATGTTCATCAATCAGTAACACATGCTGAAGAATATAAACACAATGCATTTTAAAAAGTGGCTATTGCCAGGGGGACTTGTTTTAATAATTGCTCATAAACTGATATACTTTATTTCTTTGTTGCATGAGCGCTTTAACAAAAGACTGGCATGAGGATACTCATTATTCATCAATATGCCATATGGAGGGATGCAGTTTCTATTTTCTGAACTAATGACCTTTTTCAGGCACTGTTACCTATAAATGTCAGTATTAACAATAAGTTCTTCTTAAATCAATTCTCCATCGTCATTCACCACAACGAAAAGCATGGTAAGGCTAAAAATATGGCTGCTTACTTGAGGAAGCGCTGAGGTACTGGCGGCTGCAGTAAGGACAGGAGAAGATACCATTGTAGACCGCTAATGTGGGGACATGATGTTGTCTCTGACTTTACAAACATTACCTTTCACCATCATGGACCATTCCAAAACCGAGGAATTAAAAAGTAAAGGTAAAAGATTTTTCATCGCTGTTATGGGTGACAAAGTTCCAGCCGCTATTATTTGGATTAAACAGTAGAAGACAGAATACCATATGAATGCGTGCTAGGTTAAAGGGGAAGAGCGAGCACAGTGCAGCATTGGTATTACTGTGGGTAGGCTACCTAAAGGATTAAAAACTACATCATCACACCGCAAATTTTTTGCACATATAGATTAAAGAAATGCTGAAAACAAATTGTACATGCTTATGCGTCAAATCATATATCATGTGACATGTTAAGGGCCTTTGTATGTTTTCTTCTACTCAATGTGTTTTTTTTTGCTAGGAGCAAGGGGGTGTTAATGGTTGCTAACTAGGATCTTAAGCCATTGTTGTGTTTATAATACAAGAGCTTTTAGAATACATCCTGTGCAGCGCTACTTCTTCAGGGCAGCTGGAATAAAGTGTCTACTGTGAGTTGCTATCAGAAAGTAATAAGACGTAACACAATAGCTGGTTAGCACATGCTAACATACTAAACTGTTCTTGGTGAGTAAGTGATTGAAGTTTGATGCAGAACTTACAACATCTCCTCTAGACTGATAAATAAGTAACTGCTAACATTGGCAAAGTAGCGACAGCAAAACTTACAAATAGTGTACCTTTACATGTGCATTAGAATTAGGTAGTATTTGTTATCTACTGGATCACTTATTAACACATATTAAATATATCCTTTTCATTTTTCAACAGATGTGAGAAAGTGATGCACAAATAAACACACACATACATTTTTAAATTTATTTTTGGTTTGTTTCTTTGTTGTTGTTGTTTTTTTTTGTAATTATGAGCTTGAGAAGAATGGAAACCTTACTTGTGTCCAGATTCATGGGCAATGGTGTCGCTAGACCCAGGCCTGTGTCTTCATTAATGGTACAACCTCGGCACTTGCTGCACATCCCACTAATTGAGCCAAAACCTGCAAAATTGGTGATACTGTTTTACAAACTGTAATACAGTTCAAGTATATCAGCCAGGTCCAACATAGCCTGTACTGGTTGATTACAATGACCACTGGCCAAGCTGTGTTTACCCTTCTCAACAATTACTGTACTTTGTAATTTGCAGTGCATTATCAGAAACCAAGAGGACTTCTCACTGAGCTGGTTGCAGACCGCATGCAGAAGAAATATCAAACAGCCATAATCCGGGTTAAAATCCCTCCATATGCTGTGTGTAAGAGACTTATTAACTGGCCACTGCCCAGCCCACCAGGATGAGCTTGACTTAGCATCCCAGGGAATGGCTCAGCCATCTGTCACTATAGAGTAAAAAAACCTCAAAGTAATGTTCTCATGTACAGAACTAATGTGAATTATGACATTGAAAAATAAGCAGGCAGATTGACTGTGAGAACTGCCATTTGTCTCCATTTTTTTGTTCAGAAAGTGGTGATCATTGATATTATATACTGGTTTTGGAAATATGAGGAAAATATTGAGGATAGGCTGTAACAGTTATGCATAAAATTTCTGTTATATATGGACTGGTAGCTCCATAGTCATTCGCCCACACCTTGGGAATTGGTCAATAGAGCTAACTCACAGACACAGAAACACACACACACACACCTTTGAACTGGGCTTTTGATTAGCTGTTAGTCTCAACACTTTGAAGTCAAACGAAGTTCAGGTTTGAAGGTGTGTGTGTGTGTGGCTGTTCGGGACACAAATGGAAGTTTTTTCTCACAGTGTGGAAGACAATAATGTGTTGGCATGGCTGTCACTAAACAAGCTGTTGTTAGTTTGTTAGATGACTGAGCATGTGTATGGTTAAAGTACTTTGAAAACTCGGTTTGTGACAAGTAAAACATGATTGGTATTATTTCATTTTCTGAACTGATTACTCTTATTCTTTTGGTGTTGCATCTGCAATAAGTTAGATTATCTTCAATAGATCTGCATCTTAAACACAACTATGTGTTTTTGAAGTTCAAGTGTTCAAAAGCCAGATGAATCAATGAAACTGCCCTTTAGATCCTTTTTTCCTGCTTGAAACTAATGATTTTTCATTTTATCTGCTGTTAAACTTCATATTATTCTACATTACTACATACATATGTGACACTGCGGAGCAGAAAAGATCTGAAAGCTGCAGATCTTTTTAACATCTGGTTTGGCTGGTGTGATCCTGGGTCACACCGTGTGACAGACGACAGGGGCATCTTCCCAGAAAGCGCGAGAGAATGACACATGTCTATCAAGAGCAACAAACAAAGAATAAGGACAGATGGCATACATGTGACTCTGGAAAAATATTACTGTCACACTTCTTATTATGTCAACCTTTCAACCCTTGTATTTGCTGCAACTCTTATATTTTCTCAGACTACACTTGCAGACATTTTGTTATTGCAGAATCTATGTCTAATGTTTTTGGTTTTTTTGTGGGGTTTTTTTCTAGCAGCACAGCGATACACCAGGTAATAAAGACGTACCGAGAGTGTCACAAGGTTCATTCTTCCAAGAGCAGATGTCGAGTCCTGTGAGGAGGATGGCGTGGTCATGGTGGCGTCCCTCTCTGCCTCCCAGAGTAGACTGCCAGTGGCAGAAGCTGTTCAGTGTGTGGTCTGCATGGTGGTTGATCACCAAGCCATCCTGTGAGATAAATCAGATAAAAGGAGTTGTTGTTGTCTTTTTGAAAAGAAGCTGTGAGCACAAAGTGGTGTGGATTTCAATGAAAAAAAATGTCAGTAAAATTAAATGACATTACCTTCCCTCCTTCTCTACTCAGCCAAATATCAATAAAACCTGTCTATAATTTAGTAGAATGAGATATGGCAATATTTAGATTTCTTACCTGGTCTTTACAAGTAATTACCAATCTTAGACATCCAATGTGTACTAAAAGCAACATGGGGACACTGATAACTGGTAACACTGACAAACATCTGGGACATTTTTGGCATTCTGATAATTGCCTCTTAATGAAGAATGAAATCTATTAACATCACAGGTAGACAGAAACCAGAATCTGTTGTCCTCGAACTGCCTGATTCTTGACAGTACCCCACCTGTTTCTTCATCCCCCTCTCTCTCTTTCTCTTCTGCTCATGCTGTCTTTCCATCTCCTGCTCTCCACGAGAATTTCCCTCCTAAATTTGGCAAACGTCCAAGGAAACATATACCCTGTAATTAACCACTGTAAAACTCCTCAGTAGTCAGGGTGAGCTCGGGAAAATCTAAGAGATCTGGACCTTCAGGCATAAAAACAAATAAACAAATAAATTATCTGTTTGTTTTTTTGTTTTTTTTGTTGGTTTTTTTTTGCGTTCCCTTTGTGCCTGAAGCTCCATAATGTCACTGCTAACAAAGGTCAGGGCAGGTTAGGTAAGGACATATACACTTCCAAACCCTTCAACCCCACAAAATCTGTTACCATCACTCACTGCTGTTTGAGAGGCTTTGTTTTTAGACATATGAAGATTTTACCTGACATTACTGACAAGCTTTGAGATGCTCACCTGCTCTTCATCCAGAAGCACGAGGCCAACTATCACTATGTTGATGTTCCCCCCTATTGTACCATCTTTGAAGAGACTGGAGACCTAGAAGACACACAAACAGATTATTGCTAACTCTATAATTTCCAAAATGGTTCCATTTTTTGCGATCCATTCACCAAAGTCCTGTCAAAATCACAAATTCCAGTTTTCAGTTAAATATCTCTCTAAAGTGACTTTGACAACACTTAAAGACTTGCAAAACTTGGCCATAAGACAATCAAAGACATTGTCCTACTGACCACAGGCTTAGCTGTTTATTTCCAACCTGTTATCCAGTTAAAACCTAGCGAGTATAGAGATTTTCCAAAAGATTTGAAAGGCTTGATGATGTCAGTAGAGTGTTGTGTTATTCTGTCATCTGATATCCAGTTATTAAAGTCTTCAAACATGGACCCACCTCTTCAAAAGTGCTTAAAGTGTCAAAATGTTGTATACTGTGTCCAAAAAACTCCCACATAGCCTACTCCCTGTAGCATCTTTCACACATCCAATCAACTAATAATTAATCTAAGGAACTTGTCCTAATCATAAAGTATATGTGCACGATATTAGAGGAAAGAGAAGTCTATGTCAAGAAGACAACACACCTTGACGTTCCTGTAGAAATAACACACCGAGCCTTTTCGATGGTATCGCTGAGGTATGATGGCCACAACTGCTGTTTCCAATTCAGCTTCTTGTACTCACACGGATATCTGACTATCAATCATAACAGTTTGGGCTTTGAAAGTGGACTCCTCATCTTTTCCTCTTGGTTGCTCTCTGTCTTTCTCTCAGACTCTGTGATTACTTCAGGTGCCACTCACTAAGCTTTTTTTTTTCTCTTCAGGAACATTCTCATTCGTTCCTTATGTTCCTGATGTTTGGTCTTCCTCTGCGCTGACTCATGAGAAGACACACGGCTGTGGTTTGTTAACAGAACTCAAGCAAAATTCTGAGGTCAAAGAGACAATCAAAACCACTTACTTAAACTAAGATATCCTGGAACTCCAGTGTTTGACAGAGTTTCAGACTTCAACAGATACAGTGAATCACTGTGTTTTCACTGCCTCATAAAAGAAACAATCACACCAGTTTCCATAGAGCTTCAGTGTTTGGTGGTACATAATGTACAGCGTGTTTTTGTAGATCCTTAATTAAAAAAAGTCTTTCCACTCTGCCGCGAAGAAAACATAAATCTGCGCAAATGCTGGAGCAGAATATCAGATTTAATTTTCAACAAACGTTAAATAACCTTTTCTTAGACCCATGGGAGCTGGCAGGTGGGATAGGGGGTTGGGTGTTTTCTGTGAAACTCCATACTGTATTTAGGTGACTCCTCTGAGGCAGGCTGTGACTACTCCAACTTGGTTTCTACTAGAGAGAACCATGTTTTCAAAATAGATGGATTATCTTTGGATTTGTCAGTCAGTCATTAAGTAGCAAAACGAGCATGACGGAATTTGCTTGCAGATCAGCTGAGAGGGACGGGGGATCACTGTTAGCGTTGCGGCGATGATCTCACCCAGATATCAGTTTCATGTTTTTAGATGTGCTCTTTCTGATAAGTGACAATGGAAGACAGGGGTGTCAAGTCACTAAGCTCTAGTCTATGACAAACTAATTTATGCATGGCAAATCAATTTCTGATGTTTGCCCTTTACATGCTGTACGATGACAAAACATATAAAGCCAATTGGGAAGTCAGATTATGGTTTGGCAACGTGCCAAAACTTAATTTGATGAGAGGAAATATGCTAACTATAAGTTGTTGTACTGTTGTTAAACCCACTTGCAAAGATTTTTATTTTAATTCTTAGATAAAGCAGAAAGACATGGTGTAGCTAGTAGAAAAAACATATTTAACGCCAGCATGCTAACATGCTCACGATGACGATGCTAACATGCTGATATTTAGAAAGTATGATTATATTGTTCACCATCTTAGTTTAGCATGTTAGCATGCCAACATTTGATAATTAGCACTAAACACAACATACAACTAAGGCTGATGGGAATGTGATTAGTTTTACAGGTATTTGGTCATAAACCAGAGTATCAGAAAAAACATCTCATCCCATTTTAACCTCTGTTCTGTCTAACACTAGTTATACTTAAGTTTATCTCACCATATTAAGCACAGTGAGAACATATGTGGTTATGTTCTCATGGCCGTGGTTATCCATCATCTTTCTGTCCACCACCACCAGTGTCTCTACGTTGAGGTTCTGCTTGGCCTGGTTCTTCATCAGCACTGCCCTTTTGTTCCTGGGGATAAACTTGTACTCATCTGGGAGGATAAAAGCATCCTCTTCTGGAGGTTTGGGCATGTCTGGAAAAAACAAATGGAGAGTGATAAAGAGAGTTAGAATTATTTAACTTATTAATTAATTTTGAAGCAAAATGATGTGGTAAAAACAGAACAAACTGAATGAAGTTTATGTAGCTGCAGAGTCAAAATGATAAGAACCAAACTGTGGGATAATGGGTTGTAAGTGATTGATGAAAGAAAAAACATTAGTGCATATAATAACAATTTAATAGCAGTTATAACATCCATTACAAATATACAATCCTTCCGTCCCACAGCTGATTACATTGTATGTTGCACAACATTTATAATGAACCTGTAGCCATTAGCCAAATGGCCACCTTTGCTTGTGAGTGTTAACCAGCAATTCTGGCAAGTAGCTGACAGCCATTCTGAATGATTAACTATACTCTTACTTTCATGACCTGATGTCATGGATAAACTGCAAACTGAGCTTTCTTTCTGTTGTTGACTCTGGCAGTCCCAGTGTTATGCCACCATTAAGTAAAGTGTGAAACCATAGTGTGTGATGTACTGTGCATTAGAGGCACCTACAGAAAGTCAAATGTTCTTGATATGCAGTAGTTATATGAAAGCTTTACATGCTAAAAGCAAATCCATTTTGCTGTCAGTGCAGTCTTCAAAAACATCTCTGAGCTATCTCATATTCTGTAGTCATAATACATTGTTAGATAATGATGGACAAAGGCCATTTCTCCATTAATTACAAGAAGTCACCATTTTTATCCACTTTGCAAACATTATTAATAAAGGTAATTTTGAATGGTGCCAAAAATCATGTCAGTGTGTCATTGATAAGGTAAGTTTTGGGGGTTTTTTTCCCTAAAGGGAAGCTGTATTTGAAAAGATGATGACGTAAATTGCAATGAATTCACAATACAAGCTTATTGTGAAGACTTATCAGCACTTCTCTGTTAAGTGAACATGTGACTCAGACAAACACACAGACTTAATCTTAACATCAAATGCCCAGTTCTGCCCTGTTTTTAACTCTCCTTTTGAAGCCGGGTCGCCTCCAGGAAAACCGTCTCTCATCTGTGCTCGTCTCTACACTATGAAACGAGGTCAATAGTACACACCAGTCAAAGCAAAACAGCCTGAAACCATTGTGGCTTTTGACGTTATCGCCTCAAATCTCCACTTCCATGTTTTCACGTTATCAAAACTTTCACCTATCACTGTCTGGTTGCGATAAACTATAAAGGTTCCAAAGATTGCTTATATAGGCGGGAAGCAGGTGAGCGACCAAAGTGCCTTTTTGACTAAAACACGGCACAGGTGTTCAGTGATGTCACTCTATGGGAATGTAAACATCGGTGTGTTTTCACAGGGGACAGACAGCTGGGGTTCTACAGGGTAATGGCTGTGGTACCAGTCCAGTCCCTGCCTGCTCGCTTTCAAGTGACCCCTGTGACACCGGCAATGTTAACTGATCTTGCGGTAATTTCTTGAGAGCAAACATTTGTCACAGTGTAAAGTGAGTATAAAACATTTCCCATAACCTTTAACAGGTTAAGTCACTAATGAAGTCAACCAAAAATGTCAGTGTAAATAGTGATAATATAGTTAAGCATTAACACCTGTCATCATGTGAAATGCAAATCAAAACCTCCTCTAGTTGCAAAATATTACTGAAATCTACAATAATAAAACCATCCCTGTCTAATTTAAAAAAGCTGCCTAATAGAATTTACAGCCTGCCTTCTTGTGAGTGAAAACTCACATGTTGCTTTTCTCTTCAACACACAGGGTCTAATGATGTGTTAACAACCACACATATTAACACACACTCTGCTACTTTCACTGAGGTGTTGAACTGTAAAAAGAGGCACCATTGTTGTCCCGCCTACACAATCACAGTCTGTGTTGTGGTTGTTTTCTGCCGTCATACGATGATATTAACATTCATAGCAACTAAAATGAAACACAGGAACATATTCTACTCGGGTGACGTCTCCGTGTTCCCATCACACTGACCAACCACAACCCTGCGAGGCTGACTGCTAACAGAGTTAACCGAAAATGTCAATAAACAGAATTATTATCATACGTCAATCTTTTTCTTCTCTGTGTGAAACTCTAAGTGGTGTGATAATTCCTCAAAATGTGTCTGAACCTCGCCGAGTTCAAACCACTAATTTAGTTATATCTTGACATTTAACATTCTTATTATGACAAGTGCCTAAAATGTGTAATGTGAGAAGCGTGTCTAGGTGGGAACATTCTTCTTTAAGTGTCAAATGTTAACCATTTTCATTTGAGGGACTGGAAATGGCAAAAATAACTACATGGCAATTTTAGAAAAAAATAATATTACATAATCTAATTTAGTGAGTTAAAGTAAAAATGATGAAATGGCATATAACTCTTCAGTGGGAGGATATAAGTAAGATCAACCTCATTATAAAATTTGGTTGTTGAATTATTTAAAAATCCTGCATCATCAGTGCAGAAAAGGTTCATGCAGTGCTTTTCTCCTTTTACTTGTCTACATGCCTACTTTGATTTGTAGAGGTAAAACAGAAAACCAATGAAATTTGTGTTACCTAGAGTACATGACTACATGAGAGTGTCTCCCTGATTATTCAACATGTGCTTGGGAAGTACTTGCAGGAACATTTATGGGTCTGTGTTAGTGCTGCATGTTACATGTGGACTAGAATGAGAAATTGCCCTTACATACATTTCTTCCTTCTCCCGCAGAAGTGTTGCCTCTGCTTCTCCCCATGCCTGTAGTCGTTGTCATGGCGGTGACTGTTGCGGTGACGGCCACTGCCATGGTGCTCCGTCTGGCTGCCAGGACTATTGCTGTCATCGTTGCCGTGGTGATGATCATGGCTGTCCCTGTGGTGATCTTCATTGACTGCGTTGTAGGTGGGGTCTGTCGGTGAGTCTGCGGATCTCTTGGTGACAAAGTGTGTGTGTGATTTGTGAGGAGCTGAATCTGTGGATCGCTTCTGAACTGCCCCAGGCTGGTGACCTCTCTGCTCTGTGTGAGAGTCCCTCTCAGTCTTGTAGAGGATGTGCGGCTGGTGACTGGAGGGAGCCGTGAAGTTCTCTCTCTGGGCGAGACTGAGGGACACGGGTCTCAGGAAGTAGTCTGCATCTTGCGTTCTGATCAAACCTGACTAGAGGCAAAACAGACAGTCCCATTAGCTTTACAGCAGTGGCTCTTCTACTTATTTGGCCTGAACTAATCTGTTGTTGCACTCATGTTAATTTGTATGCACTCAAGCCATACGGGACCCAAAATAAACATGCTTACATCCATTCTAGGTGCAAAAATTTGCAAAAATGTATAATGTTTGACTTGATTCAGGTATTCACACTTAAAATTAACACTTCAAAATATTTTAAACGTGTAGAGTACATATTATTGGATGTCCAACACTACAACAGTTGACACATTCTCTTTCACTGAAAGTAGCCTAAAGGGTCAGTCATATATCACAATGGAACAGAAAGATAACCTTCTCCGGCTATTCGTTTAACTGCCCAATCTGTCTCTGTCAGCAATTAGTCAAGATTTGACTTTTGGGTCACTGTGAACCTGACCCCCCTTCCCCCCAAAACCTCTGTGCAGCTCAATTACTGGCCGTGTTTCTTCATGTCCAACATCTGTTTTGCTGTTCGGGGTCAGACATTATCTCAGCAAAATCTAAATAAGGCTCGTGAGATGGAAAGAGTTTCAAACATAAGGGCTGGTGTGAGGATGAAAGGAGGTGGCATCTCTCTCATAAACAATGTATGCACTCCAGGTCCTCGAGGTATAGGCATTCTTCGCTTTAATATTCAAATTTTTGCTTGCTAGGTTTCTAGCGAGTAAGTACCAGTGCCTTATGCTTTCGATTTTAGGGGACAAGTTATGGGAAACCTCATTATAAATCTCTAAAGGTTCAGCTAAAGATTTCTCCAGTTGACCTTATTCTCTCTATCTCAGTCTCAGTCTCTTTGGGAGAGAGACAGAGACATTTTCAACTTTCATATTCCATTTTCAATAAACTTCTATCAACACAGCCGACTCAGACACTTGGAGATTATTTTCTCTTGCTCTCTGCCTCTTTCTTTGTCTCTCCCAGTCTCTCCAAACACGCACCACATCTGTGTTGACAGTCAACTGGCACGTAGTGTTTGGATCGTAACCGCGCTTGGCAGTAATAGTAGTTTCCCTAAAATACGTTTAATTGACTACAGTCTCCTTTTGTTTTTTTCACTGGGAGCTGTGAGTGGAGTGTGAGGTCCTTCATCGCTGCAGCCTTTCTGCTGGCTGACAGACACAGTCTGACACAGTGGCAGCAGCGAGGCTGGGTGTGTATGCATATGTGTGTGTATGTGTGTGTGTGTGCATGACAGTCTCAGGACAGTACTAGGTGGATGAGTGTGTGTGTGTGTGTGTGTGTGTGGGACAAGAAAGGGTGCACTATAGGTGGAGAGACTACAGAGATTATACATGAGCAACAAATGTCTTTAGGCAGACCTGGTGATGTTTTTGCTGTTGCTATAATGATTCTCAGTACTGATTTCCCCCATTTCATCATCACTTACTAACCCGGGCCTCTACCTCCGCCAGCCACAGATCAGGAAACTAGTGGAAGAGAGTTCCTGGAAAATACCGTGACTGTATTTTGCACTGACTTTGAGAATTGTGAACTCACAGCACAGATGAATACAAGCCAATACAGATGTGTCAGCTGTGACCACAATGACTGTACAGTTCACAGCTGTCATCACGTACTGTGGCAAAGAAAGTTATCATGCATTTATGTTGCATTTGTGCACTATTAGTTCCACGGCAGCTATATTGGCGTAGTCTCTTAAATGCTGTAAAAATATTATTACCCTCATTTTGCATTATCCATCAGAAAAAAGACGTTTTAAATCCATGCAAACATCTGTATGACTCCTGAAGTGTCAAGATGTCACAGCAGTTCATGGTCAAATCCTACTGTTAAGTTTTATGCCCTTACTGCAAGCCAGTGTAGAGCAGTTGCTGTTTACAGGTGGTTCTGTGTCAGATAATGATCATTTCCCACCGTACAGAAACTGGTGTTTGACAGACAAAAGATAATCACAAACACAGACTTTGAAATATATTCGGAGACATATTTACAGCCGGAAACACGCCTTTTTGGCCCAGTACTTATTGAGATGATTACAATCTTTTAGACCCTTTACGCAAACACACACAAAAATACAAACAATGCATGCTTTATAATGAAGTCCTCAGACAGTGCGCATGTTTTGCTACATCAGCAACTTGCCAGTACCGTCTGTTTGTGTTAAAATCCCCCCAAAAAACACAAACGTGGCTATGCTGGGAATCCCAGACAACGCTGCACCTAATTCTGACTATGGACATTTGACCTTGATGCAACACAGCGGTTTGCTTTGGGGGAATGAGGGGGCGGGGGGGGGGGCAATTATTGGGAAGAAGAGAAAGAGAGAGAGATGCTTGCTAATACGTTACCACCTTCCACTGTGGCCTGCCTGCCAACGGTCAAGAAACAACTCTTGCCAGGAACCCCGGCCAAGATCGTTGGTTACAATCACATGTGACAACTGGTGCGTGATCCTGTCATCCGCGTGGCACCCGCCCCAGGGCTGTGTAATCACAGACGATTGTCATAATTTTGTTCCAAGTCACGGTGAGGCCTCTGACCTGAACCGCGCTGCTGTCAACCTTCAAAACTTCACATGTTGAGCACTTATTCTGTCTGGGTGGGTGGTTGGACAGGGAGGTTGAACATCGGGGCATTAGTGTAGACCTACACTAAAGCAGCACTCCAGGGTAAAATAGTGTCATGTGATGGTTCACAACTAGGTTTCTGCTGATTTGTTATATTGATCCTAGAAGTTTGGAGATTTTGGAGGAGGGGAAGAAAAGGAAATTCTCTTTTTTTTGTTGTCTTTGTCACGAGGGGTTATTTTTGTTCAGCTCCTTCCAATGGCAGTAAAAGGAGATGGGAAAGATTATGAAGAGGAAATCCATGATGGAAAGAGACAATCATAGTACTTACACCTGTAGCCCATGGACTGCACTGTTTAGTTAGGAGTTGTTATAGAAACTGTCATGTTCTGATATAAGTAGGCTGGAGTTGACAGGGTGATCTGGCTGACATTCAGTCTTAAAAAGAGTCATGTAGTTAATGTGAAGATATGTACATAGCTGTGTTACTTGCAGCAAGTATTTTCCACTGTATACTTGTAACTCATGCAGTTAGAAACTTCCAAACATGGCCATGCTTTAACTGTTGTTTATACCTGCACACAGTGCCATTCAAAGCACCCTGCAGATACAGTATGTAGAATCATGCAGAGGTAGTATTTTTCAAGGACTTCTAAACAATTCCATTGGAGGCATGTCAACAAACACGGGCATCATGACAGCTATGACTGCATGTCATGGTGACAATATTCACTCTCTCACTGCAACGTCTGTATCTTCCCTGTCAGCACCATACTTGTATGTTACATTCTATGGTTTCTGTATGCAGACTGACCTGTCTTTTCAGCATTGGTGCTGAGGTTTTGGGGTTTATGTTGGCATCACATTGGTGCAAAAGAGATACATAGGTTCTATTATGATGTATGTCAAAATGCATGGTGTGGCATATGACACTGAATGACATATTCCCAAATAGGGGTCTGGTAATCTACAGAGGTCCTTGGTGAGGTTCCAATACCAGGATCCCTCAGCAAAATAAGTGATTTATGGAGATGACTATTCAACCGCATACTGCCAGCTCTCTTCATTGTACATAGGCATGTACTGTATGTGATGAAATCTAAGCGCCTTAAGATTATGATGACTGATTCTATTTTCCCTGCAGTATAACAACTGTCCATAGAACTTCAAATTTGTTTCAGCCCTTATCTTCACAGATTTAGTTTCCTTACTGAAGTTGTTGTCAAGCTGATTGTTTTCATGTTTTCATCTGTACCTTTTTGTTAGGTCTGCACATGAAAGTCCTTTCAAAACCCTTTTGATGCAAATCTGAGTTAGGGATGAGCTACTGGTATGGGTTGTGTTTGCAGCTCCATCATAACAAGAACCATGACTCTGTTTTTACTTAAGATCAATCAATGCCCCTTACTGTTTGATGAATTCTGTCTTTATGTTTTTTGTCCTGTGCTTACGACATCCAGTCAGATATCGATGTTGTAATATTTAACTTGTGTTGGTACATTCTGTATTCTTCTAAAACATGCAAATTTTATATGTATATAATATGCATTATATGTGCATATAACAAGCTCTTATTTGTAGAAGGCAGACTAGAAATTATACAGAAAACCATATGTAAAAGCAGCGTATTGTATGTATAATGAATTCCAAATGTTTCTGCTTAAACAAAGCAACATGCATCCTCTTTGTCTTCCTGTGCATGGCAGCGAGCATATCCCAGAGATAATCTCTATAATGTCTTCAGTCTGTAAACTCTGCACATCCTTACACAAAACAACATGTAGCTGCTACTTTCTTCAAGTGTGAGCGTATGCAAGCCACTATGTTGGGAGATTAGGTCACACTAGTGCCTTTCCTAAATAGCCAAAGTCATCAGATTACACACTGTGCTCTACGAGGTGCAAATAGCAGTCATAAAATGCTGAAACACTACTTGGGAGGGCGCAAACAGCTGGACTCTCTGGAGTCAGACACATCCAGACAAGCAGCAACAGGAATGGGGGTGGGGTGGAGTGGGGGGGTGGGGGGGAACGGAACTGAGGGGGGAAGCATTCAGTGCATTACAAGATGCACCTGACTGTGTGCAGTATATGGTTCTCTCTTTCTTTCTGCCTTACTCTGCCTAACTTGTTCTTCCTCATGGGACAGTGACCAAAAACATGCTACTATATTTACTTAGAGATCAGATTTATTACTTAGGTTGTAGATCCAAGCATGTGTTTTAATTCAGTCCAAACATATGAGAAGTGCAGTGTGTCTAAGAGAAAAGGAAATTTAATACAATACCTTAAAATAATAATCAGATTTACTCACTGTTGGTTTTATTCATTGTAACCAAAAACAGCAACACAAGAATTTAAGTTTAAAAAAAAATCTATTCTTCAGTAGAAGCAGTAGAACAAATAGCTTAAAAATTTCAAACAATCCTTCTTCTGACAGACCAAAGTGAAGCAATAACTCTTTCTTGTCTTTGGTGCATGCAAACTGGTTCCATGGTGGCTAAATTTCTAGCAGCTGAAGGCAGGGATTCAGACTTTGGCTCAGTGTTGACAGGGCCTATTGGAAAATTGGGAATGATACTCTGACACCACGCTTCAGCACTAGACACCATTTCTTAATCAATTAGAAATTTTACTTCAAGCTGTACCTTAGTCATCTGTTGGCCAGCTATCCAGAACACATTACACAAACTGGAGGTATATCAATTTGGAAACTGCATACTGACTTAATTCTGGTCTCAGAGACACATGTCCATGACTCAGTACCTAATCTACTTTGTTTAACTGAGGAAACCATGAGTGATGTTAGCAAATGATAAAACTAGTGACAGTACTTTACGATCATTTGGAGTATCTTATGTTGAAAATTGATCACAGCAACTTGCCAAGACCACACTGCATGCTTTTCAAAGCTTCATCACATGAATAGCGCATCCCTCTTATAGTCTTGGAAATCCCAGAGGTGGGATGAGTGTGCGGCATTCTATTATTACTACTACTACAAGCCCTGTGGCAAGAAACACACCCATCCTTTTACAAGAGGAAAACACATGACCTCCAAGTGATTTGTGGTGGGAGGAGATTTACCATTTCCCTTTGGTACAAAAGAAAGGTGTGCGTTAGTAGTCTGGTAAAATCAGATTAGACAAACAGATAGAGATGTATGTGAAGACCAGAGATAATGATGTACATTTAGAGGCAAAAAAAGAGCTAGACACAGCACTAAAAATGTTCCCAATTAATGTTTACTAGTTTACAGAGTAATAGATGGTTATGTCATTTTATAGAGGAAAATTTATAAGGCATTAAACAGAATCCACAAAAAAGTACTGGATGTGGAACAGGCATTTAAAGGAATTTGACCCAGTTGTCACTGCTGATGCTGCACCACCATCAGCCTGAATCATGATAATGTGTACAGAAGATTCTGTGAAAAGTGTAAGGTAACTGTTTCTAGTTTGGGGAAGCAGGACAGATTAACTCTCCAAGTCCAAGACTAAAAATTCACAGCCATGCTAGCAGCTCTGAGAGGCTGTACACTGGTGGTTTGAGCTAAATGCTAACGTCAGCATGCTAACATGCTGATATTAACAATGGTGAAGTTAAGCAGGTACAATATTTATCATGTTCACCATTTTAGTTTATGCTAACATTTTCTGATTAGCACTAAACACAAAGTACATCTGAGGTTGATGGGATGTTTGCAGCTGCTCAGTCACACCGATGTATTGAGAAATCAAAATTTTGACCTGCTCATTTTGCAAAAAGAGAAATTAAAGGATCATTTAAGTCAGCAGACTTTATCTCCTCTGAGCTGAGAATGTCTGTACATTCTGTGCCAATCTATCCAGTGGATGTTGAGATATTTCAGTCTGGACTTAAATGATCACTATTCTCTTTAAAATGACAGGAATGGTACAGTTTCAATATCGGTGTTTGGCTGGCTATCGACCTGCTGATGTTTGAATGCTGGTGAAAATGTTGGCATGGCGAACATGGGCGTGCCGCTTCGCCGTACCGCTCATCAACGTGTTGCCATGCGTTTGGAACCAACAGCTCAGTGCTGCAACCTGCTCGGCACTGCAGCGTAACTGTGTCTTCGGACAGCTGACGAAAACGACCCGCGCCCGCGCAGATCTTCGGCCGCGCGACCAGCATCATGGGTTCCGGGCGCGACGGTGTTGTTGAAGTGCTGACTCACGTTCCTTGGCTGTTGTCTGCCGGGGCCTCTCACGCTAAACGACGCGGCTGCAGCAAACTGTTGAAGCGTGATTGAGACATTGGTCTTGTGTTCGCTCTTTTGCTAGTAACCTCGTCTGGAATGACTACGCTCCACATCTCTATCTTTGATCTGTTGTTTCTAACACACCTTCTTTGAGGAAAATATTGAGCTCTCACCATCACCCAGTCATGTTTTCTCTTGTGAAAGGACAGATGACCGGCAATAGAATGCCGCGGACTGAACACAAGGAAGAGGTGCTGTTCATGTTGGCATGCGGTGGTGTGACGGTGCTGTGTTGATTTTCGGCTGGAGCTCAGGTGATCGTCAAAGCAGTCGCAATTTTGTCGTTGCTGCATCGCCGTAATTTCTCGGATGGCTGCGGGTCAGGTACTGGTCGGCGGACGGCTACCGGTTCAGGTAATCGTGTGCGTTTCCAGGTGACCTGCCTCCGTTTATGTGTGATGCAGACGCAACTGCTGACTTTTGGTGACTGGTACGGCAGTAGGCTGGTGTTAAAATGAGGGCGGTCTGATGCTGACGTGACGTCGCTTCGGTGCGGGCCTGACTGCTGACCAAGTCTGAATCTGCGCTCGACTGCTGAGGCAATTTCGACTTCCTGCGCCAGGGCTGGAAAGGACCGACCTTTCATGATGCTGGTACAAGCTGTTCATTCTGCTGCTTCTGCTAATGAATTTTGCTTTCATTCTTTATCGTTGCTGACGAACAAAACGACGTGTCTGATTATTATTGCAAAGGTGTGTTAATTTCACTGCTGCCAGACGCACTGCGCCTCGCTGTTTGGACTGATGGCCGCTGGTTACGGCAATGGCTCTGATGAAAGCAGCCTTAATGACTTGTTTTGATGCTGTTCCGCGAGGAAAAAGGCTGAGGTGGGCGATAGCGAAGAAGGCATGCTGCACGCGATCGGGTGCGGCTGCGGTCTTTCCCCATTCTGACGCGCAACATCTGACTCCAGTCTGTTTTCTCCCAAGTGTTTCGGCGACGCACTCGGCACGGTGCTAATCTGACGACTTTGTTGGGCGCACGAACATTCAATCTCAACACTCGGTACCGCTACGCTCACGCGGTAACGACTACAACTCTTGTTTACCTGTGCGGTGTCGCCAATTGTCTCTGAAGTTAACTCTTCGCTTTGCCGTGCAGGCAAAGAAGAATGCGCTGTTGCGCGGCTTTAACAGCGGCCCAGGCCGTCTTTCACATACATGCTTTTACGCTTATCAGTTTACTGCTACCAATCTTATAAAACTTGTTATATCTTTTATGCTCTTCATATTCCTCTTTGTATATAAGGTGCATGTTTTGAAGGGTGAGATGTGCAACACAAGTTAAGCCTGTTGGCATCGACTATCTGACTTGGTGTCGCAACACAGAGACAAAATTCGTAAACGGTGAGGCGACCCGATGTAAGCGGGGTCATGATTCTTGTCGATGAGGCTGCAAACACCCGCCTGTCATCTAACTCGGGCCCTCAGGGCTGACAGGCCTGGCTGAAGCGTAGCTAACGACTACGCTTTCGTGAAGGCTTAAATGCTGGCCAGTTCTGAACTTTGAGACCCATGGCATCGTCATCATATTCATGCCCGGTACGTATGTTACAATGAAGGCTGGCGGCCTTGTTGTGGTCGTCTCCGCCGTCACTGACTGCTGATCTGACAGGTCTCTCTGTGAGCCGCAGACATTGAGGCTGTCTCGTTCGTGTCATATCCCGCCACGGTATGCGAACTGTCTTTGCGCAATGTGTATTTGGCTTTCAGGCCTCGGCGCCGTATGAAAAGGCCGTTCATTGCGTGCGAAAACCATGAGGCTAACGCTGCGACGCATCGGCTGGAAAACTGTTTTGTTTGACAATGATGCGCCATGACGTCGCGGCGGCTCGTGATAACCCGGCTCGTTTCGTTTGTCTCCAATGGTGTTGAAGTCATACCTCTGCATGTTCATATATTTATCTGCCGGGGTTAACGAGCGGCTTTTTGTGCGGTATGGCTGCGGTTAACGTATTGTCGGTTTCTAACACCGTAATTCTGGTATGCAGTGAGCCGCCGTAACTGCAACTATGTACGCTGTCTTCACGTGTACGTGACTGCCCAGGCTGATGTCGGCCGGTCTGTCGGCTTCCAGCTGTGAGGGCATGATGATTTCTATAACTGTTTCTAACAAACGGTGCGATCCATGGCCAGGCTCAGCCAGCCGCCTCGTGAACTCGCCTGAATCTTTCCATCTTCACTGCAGGCTGAACCATCGGCCTGGGTGACAAAAGAGGCCTGCGCCTCTCAAAACTCTTTCAACTCTGGGATCGGCTAACAAGTCGGCAGAAGGCGGTGGCCGAACCATCACTGGGCCATTTTGCACCACAGATGCTGTGCCCACGACCGCCCGCCCAGCTGGTCTTCAGCGCGGACTGGTTGACGGCGGCGCGGTAGGTCTCGTGGAACGGAGATGCGTGCAACCTGAGGCAGGGGCGTCACTTTTCCGGTCGTGCGGTGGCGCTCCCGGCGATGTGACCGAGACTACGTTTCTTGAGCTGGAACCGGCGAGCAACTACGGAAGATGATGACGCTCGGTAACGGCATCTCTCTCTCTTTCTCTTCTTCCCCAGTAATTGCCCCCACCCCGTCCCAAGCTGCTTTCAATGTTGTCCAGGTAATCCCGCGGTCAGAAGGTGTGCAGACAGACCCCATTTTTGAGACACAACGCAAACTTGGCTAACGAAGTTACTGACAACAACAAACTGTCACATCCTAAACATGTTCTGAGCACGATGATGATTTGCGTGAACTGGGCCTTGATCATCTCGTGGCTGCTGGACCCAGCCGTCTTTCCGGGCTCGGGGTCTGTGTTCAACCGATCACGATAATCGGGCGCAGTTTCTGTGCGATGATGTTCATTGTCTGACCGCAAACCACTGTAAAGCGGCTGGCTATGCGCGGCACGTGAAATAAACGGCAGGACCATGTTTGTTTCGGGGTCGCTGCAGACTGCGTGGACGTCTTTCTGATGGATAATGCAAATGAAGATGACGGACACGGCGTTGGACACGCCAATGCGCTGCCGATGAGGCTGGCAATGCGCGTCTGTATGCGTACGTGATGTGCGGCGGGCGGCAATGACTGTACGGTGGTCTGTGTGGCTGAACCAAAGTCGGTGCCAGTCGCAGTATTTCAGAATATTTCCGCAATTTCCTGATCTGGTAAGGCGGGTAAATGGTGGAGTGCTGAAGATGGGCCTTGGCAACGGCAGGCATCGCAGTCGTCATGATGCTGTGGTCTCCGCCACTGTTGACCACACGCTCATCCGCGGTCCTGACAGTCGTGCACGTACACGCATGTGCATGCACGCATGACACCGCTGCTGCCGCTGTGTTCCGGACTGATATCGACCGACGACGTTGCTCACGGTCGGTGAAGAAAAGGTAATGATTGGCTGGATTTTGAGCAGTACTGCCGAAACGCGACCTGACCAGGCGCGTTGACCGCTTCTCGGCGGATGTGGGGAGGACGAGGGCGGGGCGGTCGACGTTGTGGGACGACCAGCGGAATGTGTTGATGATCTCTCTTTCAGACGAGACTGGACAGAAGAATGGTCGACTGAAATCGAACAACTGAATTGCAGCAAGTACATCCCCTAAATCGAGCACGGAGAACGCTCTGACCACTCGCGAAATTTAACAGGCTGAGATGATGGGGGCGGTGCCTGGGGACTGAACCATACGTGTTTGTGAGGCCACCTCGTCAGCTGCTCGTTTGAAACTCCGTCACAGTATTGCTGGTCTGGGCTGACAGCCGGGCGGGCTGGTGGACCGTGACTGCTGAGGGAAGGGGTCCGGGATGGTAACAAAAATCAATCTTGGCAGATGGCGAGGATGGCGCAGACCAGCCGGGCTTTCGTTCCATTGACCTTGACTGACCCGCTGGGCTTTTCAGTGAAAGCAACCGATGTTTGTTTTGGCTGGGCGGACGGCTCCAGCTATGTACTCTACACGTTTAAAGTGTTGACCCCAAGTCGTTCATTACGGCCTGCAGAGGTGCACCACAAAATGGATGTGCTGTGTTTAACCTGGTCTACGTATAACGAGTGCGCTCTAATGTTTATGGTCTGCTCTTTGGAGTTCGGGCCAAGCAAACAGAAAGGCTCACTGCTAATGGAACTGATGTTTGCCTGGTCGATTTGATCAGGCTCTGAACCACAACCGTCGGTCTCGGCGAGAACTGCGGCCTCCGGCCGCACGTCGGGTGAGGAGGACTCACGCAGGCGAAGCCGGCCTGAGGGCAGTTCGGCATCACAGTCGGCTTCTCACACTGATCTTTCGAAGCCGACAGACAACGATCTACGGTGGCGCGACGGCGTGGTCTGACGTGAACAGGCACCATGTTGATGGCGTCTGCCGGGCAGGCAACTGCGGGGCGAAAGGCCAGGCGTTCTGTCCATGCGGCGAACCCGACTGCTGCGAAACCTACAGCATCGATCGGGGAGACACTCATCGGTCTCCGTGGCACCTGAAGCTTCATTGGTTGGTAAAGGGCTTCATGACCGCGATGATGAAGATTTTAAATAATTCGCTGGCTATTCACTGATATGTAACTGTTACGCTTCCTAGCTGATTTAGGCAAAAGTGAAATGTATGGAATGAGCAAGAACTAATGATACACGACAGACTGAAGGAGGAAACTTCTGTGCATCACTTGCCAACTTAGCCAGTGGGTTTTAAGTCAACTGGAATTGAAGTACAAGCCAATTTTATGACCAGACCAGACAGACAATGCACTGACTCAAGTGCTGTGTGAAAGGCAGCCTCACAGTAGCGTACTGAAAGAACCACTTGATGACTGTGCATGTGTCAAAGAAAAAGACAGTGTCTTACAATGAAAAATGTGTGGTTTTATCTAGATTCACTGTCTGGCTGTAATCTGATTTTCTCTTCCTTTCATCCTTCTTTTCCCTCTCACTCTTTCCTTTAGCTCGGTGTCTGATTGACATCTGGTGTCTAATATCTTCTAACCCCAAATTACAGTACATGTATTCATGCTTTCAGTCATTTACTTATACCTAGTCTCTGCTCTGATTCAGTGTTTTCTAAACTTTGACTTGAAATCCAAAAAGGTTCATGGACCTCTCTTCCTCCCTCTCTGGGCTTCAACATGACAAGAACACTAACGCTGTGTTTATATTATCAGGGTCCCAGGATGAGCCAAATTTCTGAAATTTGGCTCCCAGGCTCTCTATTTCTTTTAGGGTCAGTAAGTGCAATTACAGTATTCACTTGGTAGATCAATCTAGATGCTGCCAAAACTAAACATACTTTAAAATTAACTGACCCTGAAGTCTTTTTCTCTGATGCGAACACATGCACCAACCCAGATCCAGTTCAGCTCATCTACTCCCACCTCCTGCAACCCGACTCTGTGCACGTTCAGACTCACCATCCCCATGCATGTGGACAGAGCCACCGAGGAGTTGACCCTCGACCTCAGCGACCCCTGGTAAAAGCAGAGGTCGTCCTGGTGGTAGGCCCTCAGGCTCTTGGTGCCGTTCTTTCCCAGGACCTGGATGGCAAAGCCAGGTGCTATCAAGCTCTCTGAGGCCTCCCTCAGCTCCATGTGGAAGTCCTGCCCCAAGCCACTTAGCCGGAAGTGGACCATTTCACCGCTGCTGTCAGTGTTTGATGAGCCTGCATCTGGGTTCAGGGATCTGCGACGCCTTCTGCGCTGATGGTGGGCAACTTCGTGAGAGATGTAAGCACCTTGGTGGTTGACCTCATATGGAGACACAATCTCATATTCTGAAGAGAAAGATCGAAAGTTGGGGGATTATTTTCAGTGAAACTATGAATGTACATGCAATGGCAACAGATGGAGAGTGAAATGAGAGTGAAAAATTATGGTGAAAAGCATCTAGACAAAAGACAGAATCTACTTCTTTGAGGGGGCTTCATGGGATCAAACAGTGGAAGATCGAAGAAAGAAACCTATGATGCAAGATGTAATGGACTATATTCTGTAGATGCAACTTGGCAAAAAGAAAACACATTGTCCTTGTATTCATTGTGGCCAGTCTGTACTAATTTGGTACGTCAACATCATTTACTGTGATATACTGCATGCTGTGTCATGCTGCTACCTTGGCTGCATCACAGACTGAGGAAAAACTACAACCTTTTCCATTCCTTTGTAAATTCTCCTTGACCTGCCTCATATACTTTTGCTGGCAGGGTCAAGAAAGAGTTACAAGAAAAGGAAGGGTTCTAGACAATTCCAACACAGGCCGTTCAGCGGAGAGTGAATCATGTTTGACCTAGTGTTTTACTACAGTTTTTACTACAGCTCAGGCTAGATAACTGCAGGTCATAAAGAGGGCTGGTGGCAGGTCACAGGCCTGGCCTCTTATACCAGTTAAATGTCTAATGGTGCTGTGACCAAGAAACTAGCCTGCTTCCCTCCAGAGGTTAAATCAAAAGAGTAGCAGACTCCTTGAGCTGTGCCAAAATTGGTTTTCCAGGGGAAATCATGACAGTAGATGCCACTCCTATCCATCCTCTGAGTAAGAATTAGCTGACCTACTAAAAGAGGGCATCCTGTGTCAGGAATGATGTGTGTTATTCTCTTTAAGGCTGTGGAGACATTGCAGGGTTTTGCAAGTAATGTGTCTTGCATGCACACAAAAAAATTTATTAAAACTAAGAATTATTATTTTGTCTCTGATGCTGGGAAAGACATTGTTTCACAGTAACCTTTGATACTGTGATGAGATCTTATTAATACAAAGTGCCTGATACTGTAAGTCATCACACATCTTGAAACATGCACTCGATACACTTTGGGTCTATGAGTAACCAGCGAGCAAACAACCAAAACAGCGTCATCGTTGATTTTGTTACAGTGTTGTAATGGCCGTTGCAAATGTGTTTTGTCTTGCCATGGGAAAATGATACGCGGTCATTTTATCAGCTAAAGGTGCACAGAAATAACAGCAACCTTGGACTTACAGTCAACAAGAGCCAGAGTCAGTTACTGTACAGTATGACCTGCTTTAGCAAGTCTGAATAATGAGTAAATATAGCATGGGGACAGACATGTTTTGGCAGTCAGCGGGAGAAACACGCAGGGTGACAGACAGTGTGTCATCACTGGCAGTGTGAATGCCTGAGGTTTGAACTTGGCTATTTGGTGCATTTTGGGTAGGCTGACTTAAAACCCCTACGCACAATATGACATATGCTTATTAGTGGATGCATTTATTTAAAGCACCTTGCATATCATGTGTGCATATGGTTTAGCATGGTTGGTGACAGTGGGAGGCAAACATCCAACCCTTGCAATGTTATAACCATGACCTACCCAGAGAGCTATAGGACTGCACAGAGCAAACACATACTTTAAGTCTCAAGCCTTTTCTGAGCAGACACCAAAGCACTTAGGCAAAACCTGAAAATGGTCCTCTCTATCTTTGTTGCTTTGTCCCCCCCCCCATACTCACACACATTTACACCTACTCAACTGTGTTTGTACCACCCTAACTTAAAAACCAGCTGCAGTGACCCATGTCTGACAGTATACAAACAAAGAATCTGCAGGAATAGATAATGCAAGCGCGCGCGCGCACACACACACACACAGACACTTGTCTGATGGACTGAGAGACTGAGACAAGATCCAGCAGTGGTTAGTTTGTTGGTTTAGTAGCTCCTGAGTGCCATTAGTACTGATAAGGGCTCTAACCATTGTACCCATTGGTTGGAGTTTGACTTAAACTTAACAAAAGATTGAACACATGAATTTTTCCCTCACAAATGTTAAACACATCAACACTGAGCAGTAGTTGTTAAAGCACTGGCTGTGAGATGATCTGAAACAGAGGTGAGGGCTTCCCCTCACTTCTGTTTCTCTCCACATGAACTCAGTGAGGGGAGTTTTGATATTTGTTTATTTGTTTATGTGTCTGCTTTTCATGGAAACTAAAAAAAACAAAACAAAAACAACCCCCCAGCCCCCCCCCAAAAAAAGATCTGAAGGAGAATGCACAGCCAAAGCAGTTGCTGACTCAGCACGCCACATGGGGTTAGATCCACAAAACAAATAACAGATGAAAGTCTGTCTTGCACTTCCTGCTTGCACTAATTACTGAACTGACTAAGCAGTTACGGCAGGCATCAGTGCATCTTCTGACTTCCAAGTGAATTTTAACAATCGAAGTGTACAAATGTGTCAGCCATTTTTATTGTGCTATTAAGCAATTAGATTAATGTCACATACTGATATTTTTCTTTTAACTGCTTATTATCCAGGGACTCCACGAATCAAAACTTCCTTTTACTTTAACTTCAACCACGTCAAATTATCTACTACAAAATTAACCTATTCTATATTTCCCCGTGGACCCCAGGTTTGAGCTCCAGTGGTGCAGCAGCCACTGATGGCTCTGTGTCAGGGTGCAGGTCGCCCCCCAGCGGTGAAGAGAGGCAGCGCGCAGCGCAGGTGAGCGCTGTTTGATGCTGCTGGCCGTTTGAGGGATGCAGTGGATGGCTTTACTTGTAATTTCATTGTGCCAAACAGTTAAGCATGAACTGGCGGATCATAATACACTCTCCCACACTAAAAACTCAAATTAGTCGGAGAAACACTGCTGAAATCTGCGAGACATTTTGTTCAACTCTTGTCATACCTGTATGTTGAGGTAAATTGAGAAATCGGAGTAATGCCGATGCTTCCTGGTGAGATTCTGCTCTGTCAGCACCATTATTCGAAGGCAAGCTCTGTAAAACAGGAGAAGTAAATGAGACTGTGCATCCTGCAAATTATCACGGAAAATGACCCTAAACTCGGCACTTAGTCATATGAAGTGTTGACAACTTTATGAGCTCTGCATGCATGTGCGCACAGGCGCAACGGAGATAACACAACCGACTTACTTTGCCCAGTGTGAAAAAACAGAGGTGGAAAAAGAGCAACGTCCAGTTTTTCCACTCTGCACGACTCCGTAAGAAAGTCATGTCTGTGGATCACCTTTACCCCCAAAAAACTGAAGCCTATATCACACCGCTACTTTCCAACAGTCCCAATATGCGCTTAAATAAACCCGTCCAACAGAAGCAGCAGCAGCAGCAGTTCAGCGGGACTTGTGATGAATAAAGCATCAACAACTCTCAGATGCAGGCTTCTTCAGTTGTGCCACTTTGGGTCTCCATTCATTTCCAAGTGTACCAGTATCCCGTGGCGGCAAATCGCATGAATTCAAGTCCTCTCTCCCGGCAAGTCATTTTCCTTTATTCCACTCAGACAGTCCGACCAGTCTCTCTCTCTCTCTCTCTCTCTCTCTCTCTCTCCCTCTCTCTCCCTTTCTCTCACACAGGCTCACTTTGCCGCTCCCTCTCTCTCTCTACCCAGTGACCCCCGCGGACCATTTTGACTCCCAGTGAAATCATGTGATTGTCTTAAATAGGCTGCGTCTCGGCTTGGCAATGGCAGACTTCTATGAAAGTCGCACTGAGTCCGAATCTGTTTCCCCCGGGAGCCCTACCGTGGGAGCACTGAACACAAGGCTGCAGAGCCTGTGTGGGTGTTTGAGTTTTGAGGAGGGGGGTGTGGGTGTGGGTGTGGGTGGTAAGTAGGCAGCAGCATGTAGCCAATCACATTTGACACCTGTGCTGAGAGTCAGGGTTTGTATCCGTCTGTCGGGTTGCAGGAGACTTGTGTGAGAGGAACAGAGTCGCTGTGTGATATAGGGAAGAAAACAGGTAGAATGTTGTGTTTGCTCGATGTATTTAGGTGACGAATTACATGTGCTGTAAGGAGCTTGCAGTAACAACTGTTTGTTATGCTTGTTCTGCATCAGCTCATTTGAAAATGATGATCCATTTCAAGGTATGTGTACAGGAATTAAATGGAATGAATGTTTACTTTAATTCAGTAGTCTGGATCTTGTAACCCAAACGTGATCTGCAGATTACACCCTGCAGCAGGTAATCAGCAATTTGTGATGGATTACAGTCTGAAATTTAACCTCTGACCCTTTTTAATCTACTCCTCATTCTCCCATCTCTCCTGTATTCCGCAGCTGCACTGATAGGCAGCCTGCCAACATTTCTTAACTCCCCACAATCATTCATGGAAATGCTCAGGAGTGTGGGAGCCAAAGGATTGAGAGCGCTTGTTTCATATTCTGGAGCGTTTTATCCTCCCCCAAAAGAAAACCAGATGAGTTGTCGGCTGTGCGGCAGGAGAAATAAATGTGTGATGGTTTACAGTGTGATCTTTTTGGCATTAAGTCAGAATATCGGGATCAGACTAAAAGGAGTCAGAGGTGCTTTGCAAATGAGATGGTTCATGAAGTTCCTTCATTTTTTAAGCTCTCTTCCACAAGTGTCAGCCTGAAATGTGTTTTTGCATAATTTCTTCTCTGGGAGAACCTATACTGATTGAATGTCACCAAAAAAATTCATCATTATTGTTTACTAGCCAGCACAGGAGATTGTCATGTAGTTCCAAATGTGTGAAGCAAACTCCAGTATCGTGTTTCAGCATTTCAGAGAGAGTGATGATAGACGCCGTCTGTGACAAATTACACTGAGCAATGGATGCTGGAGGAACAGAGGCTGGACTTTAAAGTGGGACAGGACTTCATCTCTCTATGACACTCTATCCTGAGGGTTTGTTTCTCACTGGAGTGCAGAGTGTTTGATGCATCTGCCAAATGGCCCGTGTCACGTTAGATTAGCGACAGTGTCGCACATGAAAGATTTATTTGTTTTCAGTGACAGGAAGGGAATAAATGAGACAATATGGTGATATCAAAACCAAATGACTGACTTTCCCCCTCAAAACGCAACTCCCGACAGATAAGAAGTTTGATTCGCAAATGTTAGAACGTTGTCAACCTGAGAGTAATATGCTCTTATCCTGTAAAGCGGATACATATACAAAACTTACTTCCAGATTCTGGAGTTTGCCAGTGCTGGATTTAATCAGTGACGAAATGTCATCACGAAGAGAATTCCTACCATATGTGTGGAGGCTCAGGTAATCTTTACAGTGTCAGCTGCTGTTGAAGTTATAACCCCCCCTAGAAACCCCCAACACACCCCCACCCTCACCCCCACCGCACCGTGTGCACACGCTGCAATGCAATACTTATTCTGCACCCCGTGTGACTGGTATTGTGCATGTATGGGAGACATGCTGCTCACTCATGTCCACGTTACCCAGTTCTGTATATTTGTTGAGCAAATGCAAATGTGCACAACTGATTGGAAAGCCGCCAAGCTTTTGAACTTTGAGACAGTCTGACAGCATGGCGCTGTGATGTACAGTAGTACACTTCATTTTGTCCTGGGGGGGGAGGGGGGGGGGGGGTAGATTGAAAGAGCAGACTGAGAAATAAAGAGAGGACGCTGTATTGTTTGAGAGAGTTGAACATAAAGGAACCCCCTGTAATACAAGCTGCGCTGGCTGCCATGAGTGATTTGACCTCTGAACTGCTGAGCTCCTGTATGCCTCTCAGTCTGCCTGCCTGTCTGACTGCCTGTTTGTCTGCCTGACCGTCTCTCTATCAGCTTCACTATTTGCTTGATGGCCTGTCTTCAATATCATCTGGGAATGTACAAAGGCAAAGAGCTGGCACAGAAAGGGACCCCATTCCATCACATGCATTTCCACAAACATGAAGCGTGTAGCCTCACAAAAAGTGAGTGCATCCGTTTACATGAGACAAACTGCAAATAAGGAATACATGCAGTTAAACAATTATCTTTTTTTCACAGACATACATACATATATACAAGAAGATTCTTATTCACTTTCTTGCTGAGAGTTAGATTGATACCACTTACATGTTCATACACAAAGTCTGACACAATCACCAGCAGCTGGCTAAATTACCTTAGCACAGAGACTGTAAAGCTCCCCAATCAACATGTTATTTCTTGTTTGCTTAATCTGCACAAAAATTGAAGTGTAAAAAAGGATTCCTGGAGTTTTCGCTGGTTTCTTGGCATCTGGTCCTGGCCAAGCGATAGTTTCACACAGATCACTCTGTTAAACAGTAAACTGTCATTTTTACCCTTCAGTTTCTGCACAGACACAATGTACAGACAGGATACAATGTGTTGATCGGGGAGCTACAGAGGAGATGGTAGGCAGATTTTGTTGCCTTAGACTAAGCCAGGCTAGCTGTTTCCCTCTGATTCAAGTCTTTTTTTTCTAAGCTAAGTTAGCCAGCTGCTGGCCGTAGCTTAATTTTTGCTGTGAGGAGAATATTGATCTTCTTACCTCTCTCTCAGCAAGAGAGCGAATTAATGTATTTCCCAAAATGTTAATCTATTCCTTTGAGTCTCACAATGCAGGTCTTAAAAGTTTTCTCTCTGCTTTAGTCTCTCCAGGTAGTTTTCCCTCCATGGTCTCATTTAATTAACTGTCTAAAACTGTCATCAAGGCAACATGTGTGAGAGTGTGCATGAGGTAAGCATATGTGAGTTTGTGTGCAAGCTTTATTATGTGATTTATGTGCGTGTGTGTCTGTGCGTGAGTTTGAGCCTGCATATGCATGTTATGCATGCGCTTGTGTGTTTTGGTCCTTAAGTGTGTGTGTGAATTGTAAGCTGACAGCAGCTGTAAAATTCCTCTCTGAGCATCACAGAGGGGAGGCTGATGGGAGCTGACAGGGAGCGAGAGTGAAGGGAGGTGGGAGAGGAAGATGAAGGTGAGAGCGGAGCGAGGGGAGACGGTGGTTGCCAGCCAGCTCGATGATTGAAGGTTTAGTCAGGCTTTGCAGAAATTCTGTACCTCTGTCGGAGAATACTGATGCCTTCACGGCTATTGTCCTGACCTTCCTCATTCTAACCCGTACACCTTGGATGTATCAAGCTCGGAGTGAAACAACTGTTTCCTCTAAATATTTGCAGATGGTGCAGAAGTCTGGCATGTGGACACTACTGGAAATAATCCCAGTTATCAATTTATGGATCTTACTTAATATTTTAGAGGACTAATATTTATATTACTTTATTTTAAGTTACAACTAATGTAAACTTAAGAGTGCATCATCTGGCATGGAAAAACCTTCACCATCTTGATATAGGTTAAATAAAACATGCATAAGGTCACTATTAAACAACACTGTCACAGGAAAAATTCACAAATTATTGATTTTGGAACAAAACTTTGCAGTTATTATAGTTACCATTTGTTTGAGTTGGACAAAAGAAGATGAAATTATGTTTTCTTTTTTTTTTCAACACGATATTAAAAGAGAAGACACATTTTCCTGTTCGTGTGTTTGTTTCGTAGAAATTATTCTTGTATGTCTGACAGTTACATATGCAATGAGAAGCACATGAACTCTGAGGATGAAAGTAGAGAAAGTGAGTGAGAGAAGAGAACAGTGGCAGATCTGTTTCAACTGTTTATTTCTGCTTTGGCAAACCTACAGTGTATTGAACAAGTATCCCCTCAATAGGGAGCATAGTGACTGACTGTATAGTGTTTGAGTTTAGACGTAGCTGGTTTGGCTGCTGCAGGGGCAGTGAAGAGAAGACTATCTGAAAATGAGATGCTCAATATTTTAAAAATGGCATCTTCATTGGACCTCATAAATAAATGCTTTTTTAAAACAAACTAGACTCAATACATTATAATCCCCTCTGTTGTTTCAGTGCTGAGTATGACAAGCAGCTGAATAATCATCAGCATGTAATATTCAGTGGTTCAATGATGTGCTAAAGTTCAAGAGTAGTACTGGGAACCTTGCTTGTGATGGTACCACAATGCTTTAATTTGAATTTGGTTCATTCATTCATCATCTATACCGCTTATCCGTTAAGGGTCACGGGGGGGCTGGAGCCTATCCCAGCTGACATCGGGCGAGAGGCGGGGTACACCCTGTACGGATCAACAGTTCATCGCAGGGCCAACACATAAAGACAAACAACCATTCACACCTACGTGCAATTAACCTAATGTGCATCTCTTTGGACTGTGGGAGGAAGCCAGAATACCTGCAGAGAACCCACGCAGGCACAGGGAGAACATTCAAACTCCACACAGAAAAGTCCTGAGTGAAATGGGGCTCAAACCTAGAACCTTATTGCTGTGAGGCGACAGTGCTAACCACTACACCACTATGCCACCCTCAAATTTGGTTCAATTTGAGAGAAAAAGAAGCGTTGTCTTGTCATCTGTCGAGCATAACTTGGCAGCATTTAATTTCATTCTCACCAGTAACAATTCTCAAAATCTTAACATGATGAAAGCTCTTTCCTCACATTGCCTACTGTATCAACCAAAACTAATTACACGCAGCGTGTGCGGCATTATCCAGGAAAGCAGTATGCTTTGCAACATATGCTTTGCCTTTAGCAGTGTAACTACAGCCGGACTGGATGAGGGGTAACTACAGCAGATATGCGTATTAACACAAAGTCAGTGTGTGTGAAGAAACAAAGGACTGTACAGTTGCTCTCTTCATATGTTTTTGCATGGAATTTGTGAGTCTTTTGATAACAGTTATCCTTCAAAAGAAATTACCAATAAAATAATGTGCACAATGACAGCAGGTGACCCCAGTCTGCATCCTTTAAGTATTAAATACGTTGTCCTCTCAAAAAGTATAACTGCAGATATGTTACCCTGATCCTCTTATAAGTACTAATGAAAAAGTTCTATTTTTGGTTTATAACAGCAGTCTGTAAAGTCATGGAGGCATGGTAGTTTCAGGTATTTATCACCAAACATCAGATTGTTGGTACAGTAGGTTCACCAGCGCTCGAGCGTAACATTGCACTTGGAACATGTAACTGTACTGCTTCACCCCTCCTTTTCAAATAGCCTCCACTGAACTAGATAATGTATTGGACATGGCTGAGTGACTCAAGCATTAGTCTTCATAATAACCACTGATTAGTGAAGTTATTGTGCTGATGTCAGTGCTCTACATCAGTTGGCCCGCAAAGTGTTACAGTGTGGGAGGTCTTGTTCTGACCCTGTTTGATCATGTGAGCAGTGATAGTTCACATTAGGACACACAACGCTGGATGAAGCTGACATATTCCTGATTAATCTGATTTATGGTGGCAATCATCGTGTTGATCTATTGCTGTCCAAGTTGTGGGTTAGGCTATTAATCCAATCAGTTGTGCATTATTTTCGGCAACAAGTGTCCTATTAAAACACTGGTTACGCTTTGAGTGCATGAAGTTCTTTAATTACAACACTAGTTAAGTTAATAGTTTGGGTCACAGATTTCTATTTGAGGTTGTGAGTAATTATGATAATTACTGTATGTTGTATTTACTTTTACTTGAAGAGTTAAAGCACTGAAACCCACAACTGTAACTTATTTACATAGATCTTTGTGGTGTTCAATTCCATTAAAGGTAAAGGGACAACATTAGTATAGTATGCCATAGTATGCCAAAGGAGCTGGTTATAGCTAACCTTCCTTGTTGCTCACCTACATCTCTACATTTCCTTGTGGCATTAAAGGACAGCATTGACTTGCTAACACGACACCTCTCTCTCTCTCCCAGTTTGAGAGCCTGAGATGAAAATGAAGGGGTGAAGAATTGCGCTAATTATTGGTTGTGAGCTGTATGTGATCACTGGGGCAGAAAGAGCATCTCTGGAGGGGTGAAACCTAAAAACAAAGTGGCTAGTCTTATGACACTCTGCAGGGGTGAGAGCCTGCTAAAGTTCACCACCTCTGTATTGTGTAAGCAACCCTGTTATAGTAACTGCCTTCATCTTGGCCTGGAAAACGACTGTGAGACTTTTATCAGAGATGGCAGATGAAAACTAGCCTGCTTGCACGTTTTTGAAGTCAGATATAATGAAAACATTACTTGGAGCATCTTTTCCGTGAGTAATACATGTGTAAAATGTTCAATAAATTGGTCTTAACTGAATTGATTGAATTAAAAGCCTCTGCAAAGGCCTCCATCTCCAGAAATTTTCCTTGAATCTTGCACAGATTTAGGCTAAATCAAATGCAGGCCAATTTCAGCAGCCCTGCCAGTCTTACCTTACAGTAGCTCTCTTTTACTGTGCCAGACCCAAAGGAAAGCGTTTCTCGGCTCTCAAACATTTGCATGTCTGCAGACTGGTGGTGGGGTTTTACCCTGTGGGAACCGGTGTCTGGCCAAGAGTCTCTGACCTACACAGCCCACTAGTGTCCATAGTGTGGTGTGGAACCGGACCTGCTGGCAGGAAGATGGGGAAAAGAACAAACCTCCTCATTTAACCCAAAGCCCATGCATGCAAAATTCTTGCTGAGTGGGGCAGAATTCACAAACCTGTTGATGTACCAGTTTATATATTGTAGATAATTCAGTGAAATGGGTTGCAAGGGGTTTATGTTTTCTATTTGGTGACATTTAACTCTGGCTTCCATACAGTAGACTGATTGAGGCCTTAAGTAAACTTAATTTGACCTTTGTCCCACGAATAGAAAATGTGTATGTTCAGATCAATTTAAAGTATGTAACTGGTTTCAGATAACCACTTTAGATTCCTGATGGACATCTGCACCACAGTTTAATTACTACGACCTCCAAGAGACGTGTGCTTCATATCTTGCTACTGTAACACAGAGATCTTGCAGGGTGTGTGGGCTCATACAGAGGCTACTACAGTAACTTCCACAGACCCACAGGAGTTTCCAGGTACCAGTATGGGTCAGCCAAAGTATGAAGAGGGCCAATGACTAAGTGTCCAATGAAGTAGTTTAGTCTGGATAGCACAGTGAATGATGCTCTTTAATGTGTGAGACAGAGGATTACAGATTAACTTAATTAGCAAGGGTTTGACAGAAAATGCTTATTCAACTTTAGGATTTATTCAGTGCAACCACTCATCTCTTACAGATGTTAGTTCCTCATTACTTGTACCATAAATAAATTACATTTCAGACATTAACTACACTGTGCATCAATACTTTACACTTGTTGCTCACCTGATTTCAACAACGGTATTTGTGCACTGTGAATTCTAACATGAGTCACACCAGAGCACTATTCAAAAGCTGCATGAAGTGAACTTGCTGATAGGGATTAAAAATTCCTTCATTGGCACATAATGCTGACAAACTTTAATTCACCACCAGTCACCAAATCAACAACCTGCCTCACCCCCCAGGATAATCAAAGTACTGTACGTAGCTCACAGACCACCCAGGAATACACACACACACACACACGCACGCACACGAGCACTGTGTGGTGCAGATACAGATTGCCCCACTAAATGTGACATATTTTTCCACAAAGTCCTGTGAAATTAGTAAAAGCTAACACATGAAGCATTACAGTAACTGTGTTTCTGATTACAGAAGTTTCATCGCACTTTTACATATGCACATGGACCATACATGCACAGCAGTTTTGCTAGGTGGCACAAAGGCATAATTGACAAAGAAATTACCATCCACCTGGATTCCAAGCCCGTATCTCTGAACTCTTGAGCCATGGCTTCCATCCATAACAAATTTTCAGCCATGATTGAAGGGAATGCCTTGTGTGGTTCGCGGGTGCTCTCCACCTTCCCCTATGAAGGGCCTGCTTTGTTCTTTTAGTAATGCTTAATTTCTTCAAAGTGCAGACAAGCTGAGCAGCATTATACTAATGGGCATCTAAGCTGTGGATTACTCACAGCAATGAATCAGTGTCCATGAGTGAGCCTGTAAGAGATACAGCAGGTGATGTGTAAAGCCACGAAAGAGGATCATTAGGAGTTTAGAGAAGTTAGAAGAAATAAAACATTAAGCGAGGTGATGCAATTTTGTGCTACTGAGCTTCTGACAGCATTTTATATAATTTAGATATATATAGTATATATGTGAAATATCTTCAGGGCTCACAATGTCATCTTTTTGAAGTTTATAGTTCAATCCTTCAAATGAAGTTTATGCTTGATTTAGTATTTAAGATATGGTAAATGGTGAGTATTTACCATGGATATAAAGTGTATGTCATTAAAATACAACCTACATTGACAGAACTTGCTTACATATTTGCTGCTGTGAAACGTGGCCTCACACAGGTCACTGTTTTGAAATTGTGAAAGAGTGAAAAGTGAAAGAGCAGCACTAAGATGCTTTTGACCAAGGCACACCTGCTGCACTGTGCAGCTTCCAGGTGTGAATGTGTTGTTAAAGAGAGCATATCCTGGTTTTATAAAGGTTTAAAAAGAAATGTGTCTGTATGTGTGTGTGCACATCACATTTAAATAACATGAAGGAAGGAGGCATTACATTGGACATGCTTTCTTTCCAGTGGCTCATCCGCTCTCTAGCAACAGCCTCCCTTGGGTCAATCATCACACTCACACGCAGAGAAACAACAACAGCAACAACAACAACATTCTCCATCCAACGGACAATCATTACAGGTCACCACCTCTGTCAGCATGTGTCTCCATCAGTGACAGAATAGGTGACCATCCGTAGCAGGAGCAAAGCATTATTTTGGTTATGAGGTTCAAAGGTCCTGAGATGCAAGTTGACAGAAGCTGTCATGGCTGCCTGAGAAGCTGTATCAGTGAACCTGGAAATATCTGTTTGGAAGCATCAAACACTGAGAGAAACCCAAAGATGAAAACTATGGCTGTAGAATGAAAGCAACTGAAAACATTTCCACTTAGATGCTGGATTAAAAGGTGGGGTGGCGTGCATTTGTTCTTCTCAGTGTATCTGGGTTTCTCTCTAAACTTAAAACTTGAGAATACAGAATTTGTTTCAGTATTTCCAAAAACTATAAAATCTTTCAAACCATCAATAAAACCATCACCCATAAATTACCAATGAATATATTTCTGCTGTCACGATTATGAGTTTTAAAAAAGGGCCTCCTTTGGAATGTGGCGTGCCCTTTGACCCCATAGTGCATGGAGTTTACATATCCATGTCTCCACTAGTAAAAACCACATTCCTACCTTCAATCTGGGTCAAAGATAAAAGATGACAGAGATCTGACGCTGTCAAGCGAGACAGATCTGACATTCAGAGACAAAAATTTTTGGAGGGCAGAGACAAAAAAATTTACAATAAAATATAACCACACATTATGACACACAGATGTCAAGAAATTTGTGTTCGATCTGTACTTACTTGACCCAGTTCTTCCTAACTAGCACAGCCTTTTTGTTGATTTCAACTATTATCGCACATCCACTGTTGGTTACATTCACCTAATCTGCAATTTCTGTTGGGGAACATTAAAAGCACATTGATAACACCAGTTGTTGCTCTAGTACACAATCACACATGATATGTAATTGTAGGTGTGAACCGTCTTTACTTAGGGAAGATGCATAAGCAGAAGTTGGAGGCACCTTCCTGCTGAGACCACCTGGTATAACCTGTCATATATTTTGTGCCCTCATTTATTTGTTATTGTAACTGCTTGTAACAAATTAAACCCTTATAATCAATACCTACAACACAATCATGTCTCTTAGATAAAGGAGCAGTATCAGACCCTCATGAGAAGTGAAGCTGTTGAATGTTCTAATAGCTTTCCGTTAGTGGCGTAGAAAACCCATATCAATCATTTTCAGTTGCATACAAATTCCATTGAGTTCACAGACCAGTATTTTATTTTCTGTTTTTCTGACTGGACCACACAGAAAGTAATTCTGTAGTTGTATTGTTTTCCACTTGAAGTTGAGCATAATGTTCATAATCAATCAATATAATCAGGCACTTTACAAATGAGTGCCCCAGCTTAGGCCGCTAATGACCTCTAATGTATTAAATAATATTTTACCAGGCAGGTTGTCAAGAACATTTGTCCATGGCAATGGCTCAGAAAGTTGCACATAATCACATATTGACCTTCTTCACTAGGACATTTGGAGCAGTCAAAAGACAGTTCTTCAGAGACCGGAGGAGACCTGGTAAACGATTATATTTTATCACCAGCTGTGGAAAAATACACAGACCCGGAAATTTGAAATAAATGTTGTGATTTTAAAATTGTTTGCCCTGGTAGAAACATATTAAACCACTTGTTTGAGCAACATGATTGGATTGTATGTGTGCTCCAGTTCCACCATGATCAGGCTTTGAATCAGATGTTGAATTATTGTTCAGTTCACAGCGTATTGCTATCAGTTAACCAAGCGCTTAATAACCCCGAAGCTTGGGGAACAGTTTTCACCTTCTCCTGCTTATTATTTTTTGCTTTACATATTATTATATTTCATCTCATGAAGTAGTTTGCCCTTTTGGGTCACCAAATGTCTCACCCTAAGTTGTGAGTAGTATCAAAACCATCACAGAACCCACAAAATGTAAAAACAAACTTACTACTTCTCATGACAGGAAGTAGGAATGACACAATAACCGGGATTTTTACAGAGTGCATCTTAGACCACCAGGCCATCCAAGTTGGTGATCTTAAAAGTCTGATGAAAATTGTATCTTTGTTAATGTTTGCCATTAATGTGAGGTTCCGTTAACAGGATTTGCCAGGCCTGTAAGTTAACCAATGGGATAAGCAGTGATCTTCATTCAAATGTTTGTCATGATTTACTGGCTAGAAGTTTTATCCCGCCCGCTGTGCAGCATTGTGCGGGTTTTCCAGCGCTATTTTTTTTTCCTTTTTAAAAAAAAAATCAGTACTGAATAGACATTCATATCCACACTCCTTACCAGTTGGTGGTGGTACGCTACCAATGTTGCCTAAGCCAACCGCCAATAAACACAGAAGAAGAAAAAGAAGAAGAAGAAGAAGAAGAAGAAGAAGAAGAAGAAGAAGAAGAAGAGGTCATGCCACCAATTACATGTCAAAATGGAGTTCACTGTCTTTAGTTTTATTCTTCTGAATTGCTGAAGAAAAGCTCATCCTCCCAAAAAGAAAACACTGAAAAACTTTTCTTCACAGAATGCTTAGGGGAATGAGAAAATTCTGCAAATACCGAGACACACCTGTTACCAGATTTACAACAAACAAAGGACAGTTTTTCCATGCTTCAACCAGCAACAGTGTGTGAAAAAACTGAACTTTTAAAGCGGACAAAACTTTTAAATGATAAAAATACAATCGTTGAATTGCCACATCAAATGTCTGCTAACCTGAGGACCAGAAGGAGAGAGGACAAGAGAATGAGCATCTTAATGAAGAAGGACATTTTTCAAATGAGTACAAAGAGGCACAAGAAATTCTTATTTTGCAGTTTGTTTGTTGTAGTTTGTATAGGGTAACAGTTGGCTGCCTGTGCTTTGATATTGCAACCTCCTAAACCCTTTTATTTTGTTTTTCAATGATGCTTTTTTTTGTTGAATATCTACCATTGCTATTGCCACATCGGACCAATGTGTTGTGGTTTCATGAAAGGGCAGAAGCTTGTGCTTAGGTTTTTATGCTTGGTTTGCACTCCCAGCTTTCAAGGCTACGGTGGATGACGGTGCCCCAGGCCCAACACTGGTGCCCTTGATGGATTAATCATTTCATAACACAACATGACAAATTTAATAATCTGAATAATATTTGATTTAGTCAGGCTGGGCGATAAACAATATCGATATACTCCATAGAACCTCTCCTCAATAGACATATATGACATGGTCAACAGTCAATAGAACTCATTCCACCCGTGTCTGACAGAAAGTATAAAAGTCAATAATGATAATGAGACAGAGCTGCCGAACCAATCATGTGTGACTGAAACAGAGTTAGAGACAGGTCAGGTTAGAAGACACACAGCACAGAGCTTGAGGAATAGTTAACAGTGAGCAGCAATATGTGCTAATGTTTTGGATGAGCTGCAGCTGTGGCACCCTGTAATGTCAGGAGTAGGAGCGAATAAAAGAGAAAATGATGACAGAAATGTTAATTCTAAAAACTGAGCAACAAAGGCATTGGAAGAAGAGCCAATTCCCCAAAGGACACAGCCCCAACACAGAGAGGACTGACAGGTACCGACTAACATCGGTATCGATATTCACCATGGCGAAAAAGTCATATCATCATATGATTTTTTTTCCCATATCGCCCAGCCTTCTTAGATAAACTTAATTCATCTTCACACAACTTGGTATACACCATCAACACCCATGTTCTTCAAGGTCAATGACAGTAGTGCAGGCTTGTTAAATTCATCATGGTTTTATTATATTCAGGACATGATCTCAGCGTCATTCAACTTAATCCAGCTTGGATTAATATTTGCTACTTTTTTCAGGTGATCTGCAAACCGTAAGTGCCATTTTCATTACCTTAATTTTCAGTGTGTTTTTGCTGGTCACTTCAGCGCACTGATGTGACGTGTCTTCATCCATCCATCCATTCATCCTGCCTTTCCCTCCCACCCCCACCCTCCCACCTGCCCTGCTCCTGCCCCTGCCCTGCCCCACTCTGCCCTGCCCCACCTCGCGTCTGCCCCATCAGCCTCCATCGTTATTGTGTGCTATTCTCTATGTAATTATTGATCGCTATCTACAAACAGTATGAGTTTTTCATTACCAACCATCCAGCCGCCTGCCCCACCCCACCCTGCCCTGTCCTGCCCTGTCCTCCTGCCCTGCCCTCACCCCTGCCCTGCCCCAGTTACGTACATGCCATGCCCTAATAGGGCCTAATGTTATTGTGATATCTCTTTATCTAATTATTTTATCTATCTACAAGGATTTATCAGTCAGACAGCAGGATAGATATTTGTAACTTTTTCAAGAAGATTCACCAGTAAATGTTTTTCAGCAATTTTTACTTTGTGATGTGTTATTACGCCATGCTATAGATGTGATGTATTCTAGCCCATCCATCATCCATGGGTGCCTTGTCTGGAGCGTCTGCCAATGCCTGAGGTTGTTGGGTAATATTTATCTAATTGATTCATATGGTTTTGTTATTTATCACCAGCTTGGATAGAGATTTGTAATCATTTTTCAGGTTGATTCACGCAGCAAGCCATTTTTCATTTCACCTGTGATGTGTTTCTATTGGCTTCGCGCCATTGATGTGATGTGTGTTAGCTGCTTTTGCCTTTTCTTCCATCCACATACATTCATCCACCATGTATGTGCTGAATGTGCCTTGCCGTGGCTACACAATGGGTCTGTGGTTATTGTAATATTGATCTTATCTAATTATCTGTCTATAGTTTTATCATTTACCGTCAGCTTGACAGATTTTTGTAACAGAGCCACAAAGAGTTAGTGCTATTTTTCATTACCTTTATTTCTTTGGTGTGTTTCTGGAAGCTGGTCACCTAATTCGATATAACATGTCCTGTAGCAGTTGTGCCTGCCTATCTATCTATTCATCCTTTCATCCGCCTTATATAATATATATAAACACAATTTATTTGACTGTTGAACTCTGCATCAAGGGGAGAGTCCTAAGAGTTTATCGTTGGACTGAAGTACATACCACTGAAAACTTTAACTTTTAATTCATTGGTGGCACCAGTCAAATCTCAAACTGAGAACCACAAGGTCACACAATCATGACTGTTCAACACACTAAATATATATTTTTCAGTTTCATTAACCCCTTTTTATTATTTCATATCAGTGACAAGAAATCAGACAGCATTCGTTTTTGCTCACAATAATAAATGCATTAATAGGGTTGAGGTCCAATCTAATAATGTATTTACTCAAAAATTAAATGAAACATCAAACAAAGAGTCAAACCAGACAAGACACAGACAACCAGTTAGTCAACCAAAGAAACCCCAATCAATTGGTTTCTCACAAGCCTGTCTTTGTGTGAAAGGCAAAGTATTTTTTGTAAGGTCCCTAAAGAAGTGTCACTTGTTCATAGCTGAGATGGGAATCAAAAAGGCCAATATCTGAAAAATGGCAGAACTACGACCCCGGCATGAGGGAGCCTTTCACCACAGACCCTACATAAGTGGGAAGTCTGATTCAGCAGCTGGAGAAGGGGAGAAAAATATGACCTTTTAAATATGGCTGGAAAAAAAAAAAAGAGAAGGAAGGGTGGTGGATAGAGTACAGTGAGAACAATTCGCCCTGTGTTTTAGAAGGTCTGTGACACATTGATGCTAAAATGTTCACCACACTTGTGAATCTATTACATTGTAATGTTTTTGAGATTGATTATCTTCGACAGAAGATCATGTTTTGCCCGATGATCAGTTTTCTCTTATGAGTTGGTTGTGGACCCTTTGCCATCTCAGGATTTCAGTCACAGACACCGCCCACAGATTTTCCAAGGAATTCCCACACTTACAGTGTCTCCGCAGAACCATATGGAGAAGTTAGAGCAGGGTTCACACCCAAAAAAAAATCTATCTTTACAGCGCTCACTTGAAGCTTGTATATGGTCTCGTAAAAGTGTGTGCTTTTTCAAGGTTACAGCATGTGCTCATGTACCAGAGCTTTTGCTGAGATGTGTAGAAAGCATGTGCTTGTTTGTGTTTTGGGAGACCCTTGCTCCCATGGCTCATTTGCGCACCGACAACTGAGCCACCAATCCCTCTCATTGAAACAACAGCTTCCCTTGGTGGCAGCTGCCCGACTAATGCTGCTGCAGCAGAGTGCGCTAGTCTCACATCCAGTCCAATTGTGAGTCAGATATTAGTTTGTCGGGACCATGTAACTATAAAGAATGTAAACCTGACTAATGCTAAATGAGGTCACAAATACATGATATAAGACATTTCTGGAGATACCTCCTTACAAACCCACACACTATGCTGTTGTAGATGATATACGAACAAAATTGTTTAATTTTATTTAATCACTGAATTCCTCCCAGTGGGAGAATGGCTGAGGTTTGTCACAACAAGTGACCATACAAGTGCCTGTGAGGGTTTTACACATTTCAAGCCTTAAAAGGATATAGTATATAATTTTTCCAAATTATACCTATTATACCCAATGTTTTAGATCAGGGAAATTACAGGCCCCTGAGATCACAAACTCTTCTTCGTTGTGTACTTAAGGGATGTACTATTTATTAATCATGCGTTGAAAAAATAACGATGTTGAAATGTCTATGAGAGATCTAATGCACCATTATTTTTCTCTGAAGCACCCCTGTATTTCTAAGAGTGCAGTTGTTACTGCCAAAGTGATGTTTCTTCATCCCGACTGTGGCTTGCAATTCTGATGCTGCTTTCAGTTCAGCCGATGTGTTGAGGGAGAATGGATATCCATGTACTTATAACACTCTTAATTCACACAGTTCAGTTACCAAATGACATTAATTGTCTCACCAGAAAAGGTCTGAATATATTCCCCATTACATTTCTCTGTTGTCTGGCAGAAGAACAGAACCAAGTGAAAAGGTTTGGCCGCAAAAGACACCGTTGGGGATACAAAGCCACTTGACACTTATCAGAAGGAGTCTCGCTCCAACAGTGTTTTCTCAAGTTTTTTTCTTGTTCCTCAGGATGTTGGATTGTCAGGCATGGAATTTCGCTCGATGCCGGATGTTGATTTTGCTAGAGACAGAGATGATAATTTCAGATGTTTTTAAAGATGATTGGTTGTTTAACAGGGTGACTTGAATGTCAGCCAGACCCTGTATTGAACCCACATCACTTTAAGCATCTAGTCTTTGTGGGGGTGAAGTCAGTATCACCTATCATTCATTCATCAGATAGTATGAACAGACATTTTCAGCTGATTTTTCCTCAGGGCTTAATCCAAATACTGTACTTTCACAAACACACTTTCTTTTTACTGCATCCACTCTCCCACACACCTCAGAACTTTACCACATGCTCATTATTTACAGCAACAAGACACCTAAGTAACATGTATTTATTTAAATGAGTGTTAGGACATTCAGCATCCCACATAACTTCAATATCCATGGTTAGATTTCAGCCAGGGGAATTGTTGCTTGCTTAAGAATCTATCATTGTTAACGTCCAATGAGAGCGACCACTGGTTTAGTTAGGTTTGGATAGTAGCCAGGTTTCCTCTGCATATAGTATGTAGCGTTACCTGCAATGGTTGACCACCGGTGCTTCTCACTGATCAGTGACTGTTAAATTTTTTGATACCAGACATGGTCTATCTGCACCAGAGAAGAGCACATCTGATTTATTAGTGAACATCAGTTGTCTAAAACCATTTGTTGACAGTTGGGTTTACTGTACATGTCACGGTGCATACAGAAACCTGCGCGCGCTGACATTCCTTCATTTTGCACAGTCTCTCTCAGAGTGGCTTCCTCCCAAACTCAAACTGTTGCCTCCATGTCTCCACACAGGTTCGCACTACCATGCTTCCAGTCTAGTCCTATGCGGGCGCCCACTGGAAGTGCCATCTGTGCCAGGTTTAGTGAATACCCCCAAAACCTCATCTATCAGACAAAGGCTGGCATTGTTAAGGCAAAGGCCTCTATGACTGGGCAAGCACCTGTGGAAGTGGCATTCGTGAGAAAGAGGCGATGGGAGAAAGACTATAATATGTGTTTGTGAGTATGTGTGCATGTCGGAGGTGGTATGTTATTGTGTTGCTGGATAAGCATCGGGAAACCTCAATGGAAATATTTAATGACCAGCAAGAGAAATATAGAGAAGAGGAGCGTGAACACAGAAAAAGAGAGAGATTGAGCATCTAACTCGACTCAAATGGTATTCCAAACATCTCGTCAATCACTCTACATTGTTTAGGTACCACCCCTTCATTCCTCACTATATAAAAATACCCACTTAGACATCAATCGAAAATTTACAGAGCTGTTACAGCTCATTAGTCATTACATTGAAACATCAATAGACCAAGCCGATTAGAAATCAGGGAAGGGTGTCTATGTGCTTTTTCTGGTTAGATTTTGTCATTTTCCTTAGTTGTCTCAAGAAACAGTGGGTTGGAGCACATTTCTTCACAGCTACCGATTACCCACAGAGTGTTCAGGCTAGTTCTTACCGAGAACAACAATAATAGTTAGTGTGATTGCTCATGTAAACATCCAGTGATGCCAACAGAAATAAGAAATTTAGTTCATGGGCATTTAATTTAATTGTTGACGTTTTGCTGGGATGGTAAACAGCCAACTCTCGGCGAGAAAAGCCAACACAACAAACTTTAAGATTACGGCAAACCATTAGCAGGTTTGGCTGCCGCTCGTTAATGTTGAAGTTAGTGTTGGTGAAAGTCACAGAAACATCAGTTTAAATGCTTGCTAATCAGGCAGTTGCAATCTATTTCCTAGTTTACAAGCAAGTCTGAGCAATCCAAGCCTTAACATTTTTCACATAATAAAAGACAAACCCCATGACCTTACATAAATTAAAACAATAAGACATCACATTGATTTTTAATCACCCCATATCATGGTCTATCATTGTCGTAATTGGGTTTACCTCTCAGATACTTGTATAAAATTATTAATACCACTTGGAATGAATGATAATTACTACCTGAAGATGGAAATACAACTTCCAGATGATGAAAATATGGTAATAGAACGTAGTATTAAAACCGGCAGTGTAAGAGAACAGACAAGTCAGAACCAGAAGGCAAAAGTAGATTATATGCTAAGATACGTGGTATTAATTTTTGGGTTGGCTAGGCAGCTATGAATGCAGCTCACACAGGCGGGTCATAGCAATTTATTTTACTTAATTGAAATCATGTCGCCTCATACTGTGTGTGGTTGTTTTCCCGCAGTCAGATCTGTCATTGCATCTTCTTATGAAAATAAACGATGAAAGAAGTTCTGTGTTCTCTTACTTCCTGTACTGTAGACAGACTGAACGAAACTATGATGGAAGAACCATTTATGCATTGCATTCCTAAACAACTCGTTCAATCCAGTGGAAACCTTACGTGATAACCAAGAGTGCATTTCATAATCAGCCCACTAGGATGGTAACAAACCCGGGGCCTGCGCCAATGTTTGAAGACTGACATGCTCTTTTCTGTGCTTAAGTTAAGGCATTTTCGACACATGCACACCTGCCACCCACATGCACACGCTTGAACACACCACGCACACACACAAGCGCTTAGAGCCAGGGCTACATTCCATAATGATTGAAAAAAAAAGAGAGAGGGCTAAAGCTAAAGGAGAAATTATTATTCTGTATTGTGGGATAACAGATCTGCTGTAATTAAAAAAAAGACTGACAAGATGAATGACCCGGCACTGCTTGATGTTATGCATGCACACAGTGTATGCATATTATTTGCATGTGCAATTTGAGACTGTGGCTATCGCATGATACATGCTCCTGAAACTTATCGTTGAAACATACTTCCACTTTGGTATTTAAAAGCAATTTTGTCAGGAGGTACTGATGAGGTTTGACATTTGAGCCAAACTGAGGGCAAGTCCACACCTGCCACTGACTGCAGATCAGTCACATGTTAGCAGTTTGTGTGTAACATACTGTACTATATCTTTAACGTGTTTATTTGTGATAGCAGCTCAGAGTCCATGGCCAGTTGTGTTGGCGCATGGCCACCAGAGGGAGTAAACACTAAATGCTGGAGAATGGATTATACCTGAGTATAGGTTCATTAGCTGTTGCTGCCAGTTGAAAACCTTAACTTGTGCTATAATATACTTTTACTCCCAAAGTTAAACATATGTGTTACATTACAACAGTTGATCTGTAGCTCACTGAACAGCAAGAGGATAATAAAGACTACCTTAACCAAATTCCAAAAAATTAACCACTTAGTTTAAGATTACCCACCATTAATATTTTAGAAAATTTGTTAGCCAAAATTAGGCGTCGAAATTTTTCACTGTAGCACGGAACAGTAAAGTGGATATTCAGTGTTCCCAGAGGAAGTTAGTACATGTGTAGAAATATCAAACTCCCCCAAGGAAGCAGAGAACCAGAAAAGGATTTGAGCTGAATGAGGGGAATCCTGCACTGCTTCCCTGTGTGACACATGCGCCCGTCCATGAGGCTTAAACTGCAGGAAGATGCTCTTCCGTTATAGACCTTGAACAGCTGGTCAGGGCTGTTTCACATTGAGAGCCCCCTCACATAGTTCCCCGTGGGAGTAATATAAAAGTTGCACCCACAGAAATATACCAAGAACGGATATCGTCGCTAATCTTTCTCAGGTCACAAGTTTGAAATATGTGGACAATTGAGCGCCATCATTGTGCACCAATCAGCACATGCCAGGAAAGTGCTGCTCCTCAGAGCTACATACCCTTTGCTGAATCACACACACACATAAACACACAAGAGAATACATTGAGAGCTAATATGTATCTCTCCTGATTTGGGCAAGTTGGTATAGATATTCTTTAAAGATCTATTGTCTGTACTCAATTGAAAAGTCATGATCTAAAAGTAGGGTTAACCTATGGTTGTGCATACAATACAACAACCTGGTGGAATTATAGCCCCACAAGACTTAACAAGGGGTAAACCACAAAAAAATGACAGAGACCTTGGATGACTTCAGGGGTTTTCACCCGGGACACCAATGAGCACACTGAACCCTGCTTGACCCTCGGAAACCATAATGAGAGAACATAGGTCAGTCCAAGAGGAAGGTGAGTCATTTTGTTTCCTCCTCTCTGTTTCACCCTTTTTTCTTTAGTCTTATTGCCACGAATCCCTTTCAAATGACAGAACACCCAGCTGAGCAGACTGGTGTTCTCAAATAAACACAAGGGCCTCATTGTGAAAGTGAAGGGTTTACACCTTATTAAACATGATATTTGTGAGAATGGCTGCAATCAGTTTTTCCTGAAGTGTTTATGCATCGTGGCCAGGCTATGTCATGGTTGGCAATCACCACCAGCGGGGACCATAATATAGAGCTCATTCTTTCAATTAACATCGATAACAACAAAGGGATTAACACCTGAGAGGCTTCCTTTTTTTCTCTCAAAAGGTATCTACTGATTTAGTGGTCTTTCTTTTCTGTCTGTGTGTGTACTCATGCACATGTATTCAAATGTGTGTGGCTCAAACAGCTTAGGGTAAACCATTAGTGCTTGGTAGTACATGACATGTGTGTGTGTTGCGTGGCTCATCTATGTTCGCCTCAAGAAATTTACAGTATGTATGCACCTTGTATACACAATGTGATGCTTAAACATGTAGTAATTTGAATGTATGAAACAGAACAGTCTGCCAGGCCAGCTTGATCAGGACAAGTGTTGCCTGAATGTCACACTTTGACAGACCACTTTCTCAGTGAACAACGCCGCACAAAACATGAATTGACCTGCTACACTACAGAAGCGACAGTGTCACTACTGTCAGTGGAGGCCGGAAAGATTTTTTTCCAACTACGGATACCTCCAGGCTTTCTTGACAGTGAACAATTGATCTACCTGGTAAAATAAATAAATAAATTAATGATATAAAATATACACAAAAAATATGTGTGAGTTTATATTCAGTGCAGTGTGATCTTGTACTTTTTATCAATACATTCAGGAAAACATAATGTCTATGTCCAGTGTTACAGTAATAATGCAGATATATATTAGAAGTAGGTTAGCAGCTGTGTAATGAAATGTCATATAAGGTGTTAAAGGTGTCTAAAGCAAGACTTGTGTGGATAGCAAAAATGTTTTGATCCAGAATCTTACAACAAACATTAACACCACTGTATTATGCATATTAAAAAAAAAGAACAAAATACTTCAACATAGCTCAGATTAACACAACTGGAGTCTGAACGCTGACCAGAATGGCTGAAATTGATATAGCAATATGGTGAAAAGCAAAGGACAACCTCACCACACAAAAACAACCAAAGCCTTGGCAGGAGTACATGAAAGAGAAAAGACCAAATGCATTGCAATAGTATGCGAACAGTTACATCAGGTCTCTAATTGGATTGAACTGTTCTGCGTGTGACATCTGCAATAAAGAATGTGAACAGGAAGTTGATTTATTTTAACAAAGGTCCAGTCTCTCCTCTAGTGGACATTTTCGTTAATGTCTTTTTCAGCAGCACCAACACTTCTGTCAAGGTTAACACACTCAGTGTTTTCATATTGAGAATAAAGAAGAAATTTAAGTTAAAGTTTTTATGTGATTTAATGCAAAATTCAATAACAATTGTCTCAGGCAATTATTTACCGGACAGGACATCTTGATCATAAAGAAAGGAATGCATCATTATTTCATTATAATGGAGTGCATGCTGTGGTTTTATTTTACCATCAACCCACAAGATACCTTATGCTACTTCCTGTAAAGAACTTTCATCTTCAGATAAATCACGACCACTTTTTCAAAATCAGCAGCCTGACCCTCCCTCAGAAAAGGGCGATGCCTCAATATGTTTGACAGTGGTGGTGAGACAGGCGGCCCCTCGATGGAGAGAGAGAGATCCATGAAGTATACAACACCAGTCAGAAGGTCTAAACCTCTTGACCATGTTGAGCCAATCACTTCCTCTGCTCCCTTGGACCCAGAGACCAGCCATCATTGGAGAAGAAGAGATAAAGAGAAGAGGAGATCACCTTACAAATCAATAGGTAAATGGAGAAATTAATTCTTTTTGTGTCCTTCCAGCCAGAGGGCAATTTATGTAAAACTGAAAACGAGAATGACTTTTAAGAATGAGAATTTCATGGACCAAGACATTTACAAATACAATAATAATAATAATAATAAGGCTACATGAGCATGAATGCACATTAAGGACACACTTTTCCTCTCTCTCTACCCTGCTCTGTCTCTCCCCACTCCAAACGAGAGCAAATGTATCTCCTCTGTGTTCTAATATACGTATGCGCCTCTTTCAATAACAAACAGATGATCATTACTTTACCTCGAGATGAATATTTAATTCTCAAAAAATAAGGAAAATGGAAACTGCTAGACAGGCGGCAGAGACAGAGCAGGGTAAAGGAGGATACAAAGCGCTAAGCCTTTATCCACACGATGGTCCTGAAAATCAGGGCCACCAAGGAACCTTTAATTCCTCCAGCATTATGCCGAATCTCTTTTCATGTCCCCTGCATGGGAGACCACAGTAATGGAGATGGGGGTCGCGGAAAAAATTCTAATATGTTCTTTAAGTTAAGAAAAATACATGCACATACATTTAGACTTCCAAGGCAGAACAGAGATGGGCACATGTCAGCTACCATATTGGTGTGTGTGTATGTGTGTGTTGTTGTAGTAAGTTCGTAACATGGATGCCATCCGTGTATATGCACATATGTTTGTGTGAAGAGTGCCATCCTGAATGGATTCAGTCTTTATTATCAGTTCAGCTTGTGTCTCTGCCCCGCGTTACCATAGTAATATTAATGATTCGCTCCTCCACGACCGGAAGTGAGAAGGTCATGTGGTGCTATCCAGCCCTACTTAATATGAAAGCGTGCTAAACCATTGGTAGGGTATTGGTTAAACCGACTGAGTGGTTAACTTCATTGGCAGACGGTTTCCCGTCTGGCTGACTGAGTGACTGACTGGTTATTTGTGCCGTCCGCTTTGCTGGTTCGCGGCTGTGTGAGGAGCAAACACGAGTATACCATCAAAGGATTGAAGGAGTGTCCTGACTGTTGGTGAATGACTGTCACTGACTGCTGAGATGCTCGTCTGGTGGCTTGTTGGTCGTACTGTCTGACTGACTGGATTATGGTTGTTTGTCTCACAGACTTTAAAATGGGACTTGGCTTTCTTATTGTTCTTGCCAGCTCTAACAGAATTCCAGATACACCAGCAAACAAGAACATAAAATTAACTCATCTAAATATATACTCCACAATATCTACTAAATACTACATTCAAACGTAGCATTTTTTGTTATTAACAAACCCATAAATTAAGGTTAGCTTAACAAGGACCAAATGGATAGCCTTCTCCAATTGTAGCCGCTTATTCAACCAGAGGACATTTTTGCCTTATATTTACCTTTGTAGGGGAAAAGAATTGTGTGCTGGGTTCCAGGCACAGCGAGTTTTCAGTACCAAACAAATTAGTTTTATTCACAAACGACCATCACACATTATCTATTTTGCCCACCATCCTCTATTGTTCAAATTTGTTTGTCATTTATCAGAACATTAGAGTTCATTTATGCAACATCATCACCATTGCACATGAGCTAAGAATATAATCTTTTAATCTTTTTTTCAGTCCACCTCATGCATAAAAGAGCTCATTGTTATTGAAACCAATTCGCCGACATAACTCCAGCATGATGCGCCCTTATTACACGAGCATGAATTAGAGCCACTGCAATTAGTACCAACAGCAGTGGGATGGCATTTCACTGTGGCCACAGTGAGGGCACAGCAGGCTCATCTTCACCCTGTTGTTTATTAAGATGGAGACAACTCAAAGGAGGTTCTATCTTTACATCTCTCTTTCTCCCTCCCTCTCATTCTGCATGTATCTCAGCCTTTATTGAAATTTCTTATCTGTGATGTGCTCATACCATCACACAATTTGGGACCATTATTCGCAGACTATCAATAACACAGTTGTGTACTTCACCGCCGAGTCTCATTATCTGTGAACCTGCCTCAGATTTTCCATTGCGGTCACTGAGCTTGCCCTCACTTCCAGAAAGTTTTGAACACCACCATCTATCTCGCGAATGCTGTGCCTCCTGCTCTTTTTCTCTCTCTGCTTCACTGATTATTAGACATCCACCCTCACTGGGACTACGCCGGAAGCCGCTTTTTAACAGGGTATGAGCCTGCTTGACTCAGATGAAACATTTTACCTTAAATTCGCTTGACAGAACTGAAATGTGGCACATTGAAGACCAATGAGGAAAATGCATTGTTGGCATCAATAATATTTATCGGCACAACATGACAACATCGAAGTATAAATTGGATGACAGGGTACAATGGTAACGGTAGAACACCTAGCATCCTTTATATGTAACTTTATGGCTAAGGACCAAAATGTGTCCCTGACCCAAGATACTGTCATCAAACATTTTAAAGATATTTATATTTATGACAACCTTTTGATAACTACTGTTGTGTTCAGATTTTGTGGGTAAACATATCTACTTTTGAAGAAAAACAAGATTGAAAATTGGTGGTTCGCTTTATATGTACTTTTTTTGTTATTACCCTCTTTCCTGAAGACATTTTAGTTTTTGTTGGATATGTTTACAAATGTGTCTAAATACATATCATGGAAGTGGCAGAGTAGGTGATGGGAGAGCAGGTATATATATAACCTAAATCGTTGCAAAGATATAATATTCTGTTACAGCAATGTAGCATAAGTTAAACAGGTACAATTTAACTCCTCATGTTATTATAAACTCAATATCCATATTGGTCCTAGACAAAGACAAAAAAATTATAAATAAAATAAAAGAAAAGGAACAGTAGCAGGCTTCACCAGGTTTTAAGAACCAATCACGTTCATGGCAGAGTGGCTGAGCTAGATTTATCACACTGTTGGTTTCATAAATATGAACAAACTTTTGTTTTACAGATACTGTACAAAAGAGATTCCAGTCATTTTCTGTTGTAACATACTTAAATTGCGATTGAAGATGAAATGCAATCCTAAAAGAGAGGGAACGACTCAGACTGGCGAATCTCAAAAGTGTCTGTGGCTTAACCTATCACAACTTCTTGTCTTCTCCTCGTCAACTTAATTATAGTTTGACACTTTTGTCAACAATAATTACATTTTTCATGACAGAATTTTTAAGTAAGGAAGATGCAAAACATTATCGCAACACTCCCTCATTAAGTTGTTTGTGTCTGTTTGTTTATTCAATTAAATATTAACAGCTCCAGACCAAACTGATTAGCAGTTAATTTTCTCAAGTGGGTCTTCACAGATCTGGAGGATACAACAAACTAGATGGTCGGTGATTCGCAACCACATGTAGAAGCAAAAGCGTTGCACGCTTAGGGTAGAAGTTTTTGTATCACAGTGGGATAGTATGGGTCACATATTACTACAAATTGAATAGTGTCTGTTTTCGTTTTTAAGCAAATGGACTTAAATGCTTGATAACTAATACATTTAGACGGCCCAGCTTTAAAGTCATCAGCTCATATGTGGCCTTCAAATTTTTGTACACGCCAGAAACACACTATATTTGAACACTGAGTTTTCATCACCTCTGCTATTCGTTATTATATCTTTATTGTTAGTGCAGTTTGTGCATGTGCTGCACTGAAAATCCCAGTTACTAATATTTCACGTTAGTGATGTAGAAATTGTCGTTCTATGGCAAGTTTAGAAACCCTGAAGACCTTGAGATCATGCATGTCGCGGATGCAACACATTTCAAAACACTAAAACTACTTTACTAAACTGCTGTGAAAGTAAAATGAAAGCCAGTGTAACTGAAGTCACGTACAGTCATGACATTGAGATATATTACTGACAGTTCAACAAACTGCCTTCGCCATATTTACTGTAACATGGCTGAAGCATGGTGGCTGAGTTGCAAAGGTTTCTGTAAAGGTCTAGAAAGTTGTGTTCTGTGAATACAATGAGTGTATCTGATGGCCATACTTTTAGATGTGACCATGGTTGTGACAGCCATCTTCTGAACTTAATGTAGGTGCGTTGAACATAAAAAACCTTGCATACACATACATTATTAGCCTGTCCCCTAAAACCATCATAGGTTTTTAGTCCCAATCTAGGTAAGTTATATGTATTTATGGATATGAATAATTGAATATCTATTAGAATATCCCCTCACCATGCATTGATGGAGAAACACACAATATTTTAAAAATATTAGTGAGACCCGGCTTTACGAGTTCTTCGGTTCAAGTCCATTTTTCCTCAGACAGGTCACCTCATGTCACTTTTAAAACATGCATTTGAATGACCATAGACAAGAACATTAGTGAAATCTTTCACATGACACCCCATTTACTTCCAAAGGACCGCTATCATCGTAATTGTCCATTTGATGACCATGTAGAGTGTCCAAATACCAACCAGCTATGTGTAACTGAGGTTATCAGTGGTTTTTTAAGAATATACCCTTTTTGCATAGAATATCTGCCTTAGGTTGAATTCATTTTATTGGCTGGTGGTATTTATTAACCAGATTGCATAATGACCAGAGAAATTGTTCTTGTCTCTTAATAGCAGACAAAAAAATGGGGAAAAAGTGTTTTTGTTTTTTTTGTTTTTGTTTTCCCATAAAGCCCCTGTTTCCTGTTCCTTAAGTTTCAAATTAATTATGGGTGCAGCCACAACAGTTGGGCTTGTAACGCCGATAACTAGATTTGGGTTTTTGTATCGAGAATTAGATGAAAACTGGTGGTCCGTGGAAGTTTATAGATGTAGAGAGGAGGAATAACTTTTACTAACCTTAAGATTTGACATGGAAATGGCAAATCAGCATCAAAATACCAAATGGTTGTGAGTGAAATCTACGGAGTGTTGCCTCCATTGTTGACAGTTACACTTACCATATTTCCTGTCCTATTTAGTGTGTTTGTTATTCAAGTTTTGAGTTTCAAGATAGTGGTAACTAAAACGTAAAAAGTCAGAGGACCAGTGATGTCTCTTTTTAATTGTTTATTATTATTTAGCTAATTTTATTGACAATGTCAAAACAATATATGATGTTGCTTTATATATAGCATAGACATGCATTTAAACATACTGACAAGAACAACAGCAACTAAAAAAAAAACAACAACAACAAAACAAAAAACGATCTTTCCAACATCATGTGAATTGCATGCATTTTCAGCAAGCCAGTTCGATGTGTGCACGCTGTGTCTGCACTGAATCTATGTGTTTACAACCTCTTTTTATTGGCAATAACACGCCCATGTGCATGATTACTACTAGGAAGTAGGGTGATTGCAAACCTTGTGTGTGTGAATACGTATGTTTGTGTACCTAAAGGTAGGTGTGCATGTGTATATATGCCTTCCTTCATGTGTGTATATGAGAGATGGCAGCTGCTGTCTCCCAGTGGGGCTGACAGTAGTTAAAGACAGTAAAGCTGTGTGTGTAACAGGCCTGCTGTCACTTCCTTCCCTGTGTTATTTTACTTCTCTCTAATGGGCTTTATTTCATTGTCAGCTGGCAGTCTACCCCCTCCTCCTTTCCTCTTTTCTTTTCCTCTTTTCATTCCCTTCTTCCTCATTTTCTCTCTCTTGACACACATATGTTGCCTTTGAACAGCAGAGGCCAGAGACCCCGCCAGCCATAATAATGTGGTAAACAGTTGACAGAAGTGTGTGTGTGGAAAATGGATGTGTGCACATCCACATTTGCTTAAGTTTCAGAGTTCACAGTCATGCGCACGGTGCATCAATGTGTCCATTCTGTCTTCACATGATGCATGTGTCTTCGTCTGTAGCTTTTTCTGTGTCCGGAAAACCCATCAAAGTCCTTTTCTCCCATTAAAAAGCCTCTGTGGCACATTATTAGCCCCACACAAGGGCACCTATTCAAGTTTCAACCAAAGGGGAAGGAGAGGAGGGAGAGTGGAGCAGGGGGAGATTCCTCGTCAGCTAGTGAACATTAGCTGTCCCAGAGTGTTAGAAGCACAGCAGGTGTGCTGACCCACCGCACCCATCAACCCCGCTTCTCATGCACACACACACACCACACACCCACACACATGTGCAGACTATACACACAGAGATTTGTCTGCATGCACACATGGAAAACCCCACACATATGAATGGTTGCACATATGTATTACACAAAAAACCAGTAAATGTTACTAAGACAATAGCTCTATAACCGCCTGAAGGAGATGAAGCGATGCATTAATAAGAGGCAGTCTTGTATCGCTGCCTGGCGAGATGAAAAACAGTGTGAGTAGGAAAAACAGCAATGCCTTTTATTAGGTTGTGGAACAGCTGATGTTTGTGAACCAAAGAGGTCGAATATGGATGGGTTCTGAAGGCATACTGTTGATCATGTGAGAATGGAATCAATTCATAGAATGAGTAGACCGTTAATAGTACTTTTTAAAGATAAAAAAAAAAAGTTTGCAGAGGGAGTAACAAAGAATGGAGTATAAATGATTGCAGAACCAGCAGAACAAAGCTGGCCCTTTGTTTACAGCATAAAGGCTAACAGGACAAATTCGGAACTTGACTGATGAGCGCCAAGATAGAGCTGTGATCTGTCCAGGACGCCAACCAGAGTTAACCTGGCCTGTTCTGCCTCACAAGATTAGTTCATACTGTGTGCTTTTACCGTAACATGTCTCTGGATCTGACCTGACTTGCAGTGGCTCAAGCTTTACCGAAAGCAGCCTCATTATTCAACTTTTCTAAAAGTTTGATAATAAGAAATCGTCTGAGTGGATTTCAGATCATAAGGTCCAATTGTACGTACAACTACAGCACATGCTTGTCACAACCTGAGATTTTTAAATGAACACGTGCAAAGACGCAAATTGGAAATTTCCGGTCAATGAATTATTTGATACCGCCTATACCCACCCTGGCTGCAATTCCTGCACTGCTCAGATGCACCATTTCAGTCCTTTGTATTTTACCTAGCTTTTCCCATTTCTGACTGCTCTATTTGGCTTTTCGGTGCTATTTCCAAGCTGGAGGTAACAGAACAGGAAAAGGTCAGCCTTATTCAGAATTCTTTGTATTGCTATTTGAGTGGATTTTTTTCATTGTTAATTTATTAGCCTGACTTACTGTCTGAAACCTTAAAGACCCCAAAGGAAGGAAAGAGAGAGAGAGAGAGAGAGAGAGAGGGGGTAAAGGAGAGTGGATGGAGACAGAGGAGGGTGGGGGCATAGGGTGTGGCGGAGAGATGGATGTAAATGTGGAATAATGTAGCAGGAGGAATTGGCATGGTCAAATGTCAAAATGAGAAGTTTTCCCCTGAGCCTTGTCAGGAAAAAAACAACTTATATGCTCCAGCACCGGCATGCTACGGAAGTGTTAAGTTCTGTCGTCATCACCGAGAAGAAGAAATGGCCGTCATTATTCCCAAAATGGACTGAAAAAGATGGATACACCCCTCTTCTTCTGGACAAAGCAGGCATGTGCATGCGGTGTGAACGTGCACACTCACACATATGAGCACACAGGCAGAGACACACCTGCATGCGTGCAGGTGTGGTTGTATCACTGTGCACATCAAGCACAGAAAAAAAAAAAAAAGTATGTATACCATATACTGTAATGCACCACAGACATACACAACAGAGACATGTACACGTAAAATGCAAGTTAAAACATCTGACCAGAAAACAAACAAATGTAAAAAGTGATCTTCAAGAGTAATATTGTCAGCAGAGGAGGTAGGATGCATATTGTCAGTGATCACAGTATGTGTGCAACGTGTGAACCCCGGAGTTACCCACTGTTTGCCACCCTCTAACATTACTTGTCCCCAGGTTATTTGCAGCCGATGATATTACGTTCATTCTGGAATAATAGTTTCATTTCAGTCATGTAATATCCATTAACATAACCAACAACAACAGGCCAATATAATGGTAACATGCCACTGGTGGAGAGAGAGGGGAGGATAGTGACAGATTGAGTACAGATGTGTACACAAGAAGAATCATAATATTTTTTTGAAATGCCATTACTGCTATCATTACGTCATTACGGCCACACTATTACGTGTTCAGCTCACTGCAGGAAGGAGGTTTGCAAGCAATTATATAATAAGCTAAAGACCATAAAACTGCAGGCGGGGCGACACTAGCTATTGGCATTCCATGATACCGATAGTCACATTGGTTTTTGAAGATAAAAATCCTCACTGTTACATACATTGTTCGGACACCATGTTGAATTGTTCACAAGCCTATTCAATTATTCTTATTTTTAATTTATTTGTCTGTTTTTTCAAGAGAAAATGGAGCCCCCATTGCATATTGTTCCAATCACTGGCAGCATACATTCAAATAAATCTGGAGACAAGTTTATTTTGTTGCAGCAGCTTTGTACATCACTTAATTTGTCCTTGAAAAAATATTGCTCTTGGACATTCAAGAATGCACGTGGCTAAGGAGAGGCAGTGGTGGGTAAATAGCAGAAAAACCGAATATGGGTATGTATTGAGGAGAAGTCCATGAATTTAAGAGTGGAATATTGAGAAGCCTGTTCACAATGAACGAGAGATAGAAAGAGAGAGAGGGAGGTAGAGAGAGAGAGAACAACCCATAAAGAGATCAGCATGGCAGCTAACACGAATAATATCTGGCAATCCAGCCAATTGAACCCAGGGCTGCCTTCTCCCCTAGCTAGGCTAAATGAGCCCATGGGAATGTGGATGAAAAGTGAGCCAGGACGTGCTCAGGTCAGCATATTGAGAGGAAGAGGCAGAGAGGTTGGAGTATGTGAAATAGAGTCCTCAGGGTCTGGTTTGCAGAGATTTGCACTTGTGCTAAGCCACTTCAGATGTGGCGGAGGGCTCCACCAGCCTTAGGACTTGAGCATCAAGGCGTGTAGGTCTGTTGTTGGGAGCTGTGTAAGTACTCCGGAGGGCAGACCATGCCCCAGAAGGGTGTGAGAGAATTATTGTATGTTGAGTTCTCTGTGTTCAATTCAACATATTGTTGGTGGAGGGCGCAGTGTTGAGCATGGAATATGGTTGCTGTCAACCGCGAGAGAGAGAGACAAGCCTCTGCAATATTAAGGGTTAGCCAACACAACAGAAATGCACCACCAGATGTTACACACAATAAAAGGCTTCCTCGCATGCCTCTCTCAATATTATGTCCCCACGCTGATTTAATTGAGTCCCACCTTCCCCTGTTAGGAACCTGTTCGCGCTTGCTTCGGAAGTCAGAGTGACCAAGTTCAAAGAGCAATAACTGAACTAGCATTGAA